>PVKP010001030.1:142288-162260 GCA_004027715.1 Plecturocebus donacophilus
AAAAAAAAAAAAAAAAAAAAAAAAAAAAAAAAAAAAAAAAAAAAAAAAAAAAAAAAAAAAAAAAAAAAAAAAAAAAAAAAAAAAAAAAAAAAAAAAAAAAAAAAAAAAAAAAAAAAAAAAAAAAAAAAAAAAAAAAAAAAAATCTGCCAGCCAAGAATATAATACCTAGCAAAGCTATCCTTTAGAAATTAAGGAGAAATGAATTATTTTGCAGACAAGCCAAAACTAAGTGGATTCATCACCACTAGGTTGACCTTACAAGAAAATGCTCAAGGAAGCCTTACTTCTGAAAAATGATAATCACCTTCATGAAAACATGCAAAAAATGACTAAAATGCTCACTGGTAGAAACAATACGCAAGGAAGAAAGAGAAAAGCAGCAAGCCAATACACAAAAGAAGAAGAGAAACTTGTCACTACAGAGAACATCCAAGTGCAAAATTAAATAAGAGAGGAATAAAGAACAAAAGATATACCAAACCACCAGGAAAAAATGAATAAAATGACAAAAGTCCTCACCTATCAATAACAGCCTTGAATAAAAATGGATTAAATTCTCCTATTAAAAAAACATAGGATGAATGAATATTTTTTTAAAAAGATCCAATTATATGCTGTAGACAAGAAACTCACCTCACATGTAAAGATACATATAGACTTAAACTGAAGGAATGGAAAAAGATATACCACACAAGCAGAAACCAAAAGCAAGCATAAACAGCTACACTTAAAACAGACTTCAAGTCAAAATCTCTAAAAAGAGACAAAGGATAATATATAACAATCAATTAAGCAAGAGAATATAAGAATTATAAATGTATATGCACCCAACACCAGAGCACTAAGATATATAAAACAAATATTATTAGATCTAAAAGAAAATTACAGACCCCAATACAATAATAGTTGGGGACTTCAACACCTTACTTTCAGCACTGAACAGATCATCTAGACAGAAAATCAACAAAGAAATGTTGGAATTAAACTGCACCAGAGACCAAATGGAATTGACAGACATTTACATAACATTTCACCCAACAGCTACAGAATACACATTCTTATCAGCGGATGCAATACTTTCCAGGAGAGACCGCATGTTATGTCACAAAACGAGTCTCAATTTTTGATAAATCAAAATTATATCAAGTATCTTCTCAGACCACAGTAGAATAAAACTAGAAGTTAATAACAAAAGGAATGCTGGAAACCATACAAATACATGGAAATTAAGCAACATGCTCCTGAACAACCAATGAGTGAAGGAAAAATTAAGAATGAAAATGGGCAAATGATCTGAATAGACATTGCTCAAAAGTAGACATACAAATGGCCAAGAAATATATTTTCAAATACTCAATATCACTCATCATCAAGGAAATGTAAATCAAAATACCAATGAGAAATCATCTCACCCTAATTAGGTGGCCATTATCAAAAAGACAAAAAATAACAAATGTTGGTGAGGTTAGAGAACAAAGGGAACTCTTTACGCTACTGGTAGGAATGTAAACTAGTATAGCCACTATGGAGAAGAGTTATCAAGTTTCCTTAAAAAACTACAAATAAAACTACCATATGATCCAAAAATCCTTCCACTAAGAATTTATATAAAGGAAAGGAAATTATTATATCAAAAAGACATTGGCACCCCTATGTTTACTGAAGCACTATTCACAATAGTCAAGATATGGACTCAATCTAGGTAACCATCAATAGATGAGTAGATAAAGAAAATGTAGTATATACACCCATAATGGAATATCACTCAGCCATAAAAATAAATTAAATCTTGTCATTCATGGCAACATGGATAAAACTGGAGGATATTATGTTAAGTGAAATAAGTAAGGAACAGAGCTAACTAAACACCACATGTTCTCACTCATATTGTGGAAGCTAAAAAAAGATAATCTCATAGAATGAAACGTGGAAGAGATGATACTAGAGGCTGGGAAGGGTAGAGCGAAGAGAGGGTTAGGGAGAGATTTGTTAAAGTATGAAAAATTACAGCCAGATAAGAGGAATCATTTCTTATGTTCTAAAACACTGTAGGATGACTACAGTTAACAGTAATATGTATCATTCCAAATAGCTGGAAGAAGGATATTGAATGTTCCCAACATAAAGAAATGATCAATGTTTGAGATGAGGGGTATGCAAATTATACTGATCTAATCATGCAATACATTATATATATTGAAACATCACTAGGTAGCCCATAAATATGTACAAGTTTTATACGCCAAGTAAAAAAAATACATTTAATTTAAAAAGCCTACCTGAACTACATTTAAAAAGTAGAACTGAGATGGAGTATGAAGATGGAAATTACTGCCAATGTTACTTGAATATCTGGAGATAACACAACCCTTATTGGTAGGTGGTAGATTTTTCACAAAAATGGATGCAAAAATTTCTTTTACTTCTATATATACTTCCCTGGGCAATGAAACCTTACTGCTTCTCCCTCAAGAGGTAGAGTCCGGTTCTCCACCCCTCCTATATGGATTTGGCCCTGTAACTTGTTTTGCCCAATCAGTAAATGCCTAAAAGGTACTTGAACATGAAGTTTTCCTTCTCCTGTTAGAGGAATCTTTCTCCCACCAAGTAACATGCCCAGGCTAGCTTCCTGGAAAAAGAGAGATCACATGGAAAGCTCTTCCAGCCATCTCAGTTGAGCTCCAGACATGTGAGGCCATTTGCAACCACCCAGCCCCAACCAAGTCAGTCTAGATAAGAAGCACCCAGCCAACCTACAGGATTGTGACTTTATATATAACTACTATTTTAAGCCATTAAATTTTGAGGTGGTTTGTTGCAAAATAAAAGCAAATTGATCCAGTATTAAATTACGTATTTTTTCAGCAATTTGAATTATCATCTATAACCAAAAATAAATAAATAAAAATACCCAGTGCTGGCCAGGCACAGTGGCTCATGCCTATATCCCAGCACTTTGGGAAGCCAAGGCAGGCAGATCATCTGAAGTCAGGAGTTCGAGACCAGCCTGCCCAACACAGTGAAACACTGTCTCTACTAAAAATATAAAAATTAGCTGAGTGTAGTGGCAGGAACCTGTAATCCCAGCTACTTGGGAGGCTGAGGCAGGAGAATCACTTAAACCCGGGACGTGGAGGTAGCAGTGAGCCGAGATCATACCACTGCACTCCAGCCTGGGTGATAAGAGCAAGACTTCTACTCAAAAAATAAATAAATAAAATTCCAGTGCCATAGTTAGCATATCTGATACCCAGAGCAGATAACTACTAATACCCCCTTACTCCATAAAACAAAATTATTTTCAGTTATAATCACATAATTAGTAATTATTATTTTTTCTTAATTTGCTTGTTTTGAAATAATTAAAAAGGAAATTAAATTGTAAATTTAAAGCTATTATTCAAATCTATTAGAGTTCTTCATGCATGAACTTAAATTTGCACTTACCGAAGAAAAAATAGCACACTTCATTTTATTTTGTTGTTTTAAATGTTAAATACAAGTAAGTGCTCCGAGTAGTCTCATTGAATGACAGAACTGAAATAACTCAAGGCCTGCTTCTTTATCTCTCCACCATTTTTCTGTGACTGCCTATTTCTGTACTGTCCAAATGCAGAAATATATACTACTGAGGTTTTAAAGACACTGGCTGTGATGTTATCTCTAATAATTCCAAACCACTGTGAACTTACAGCTAAATTCATGTATGCTAAGGCTTCCTGGAGAGCTAGGAGTTCTCCAGATTAACTCCATGTAGAATATAACATGTTTTTAAAAATAAACTTTTTTTTTTTGAGACAGAGTCTCGCTCCATCAGCTGGCTGGAGTGCAGTGGTGCAATCTTCAATTTCAGCTCACTGCAAACTTCGCCTTCTGGGTTCAAGTGATTCTCCTGCCTCAGTCTCTGAAGTAGCTGAGACTACAGGTGTGTGACACCACGCTCAGCTTATTTATTTATTTATTTATTTTAAGCAGAGATGGGGTTTCATCATGTTGGCCAGGATGGTCTTGATCTCTTAACTTTGTGATCCGCCCACCTTGGCCTCCCAAAGTGCTGGGATTACAGGCATGAGCCACCATGCCCAGCCAAAAGATAAACTTTTCAGTGTGTTAAAATGTAATAAATATTAATAATAATAAGCATTATTTTAAAATACAACAGAATTCCTACAAATTACTTGGAACTTAGACTGAAAGCATTTTTCCAAAGACAACTATTTTTATCACTTTAACTGTCTGAATTGCCAGTACATGGTGATAATAAAATATACATAGAATTTTAGTTGGTTTTATTATTGTTTTAAAACTTTCTACAAACAATGCATCCCCTCATAATCTGTACCTGGAGCAGACCACTGTCATCCTCCCTGCCTTTGATATGCCACTGTGAATAACACTGAAAATAAGCTTCATTCATGTTGAGAATTACATATCAAATAAATATTCTCCAAAGGATTCTAACTGAAACGCAAGAGAAGTGCTTAATGAGTATGTTTGTATGTGGGAGAAAACTTTCAGCTAGGTAATTTCAATATTGACCTAAAATTTCCAAATTGTCTAGAAAGAGAAATGAAGATAGTTGATGGCTCTAAGCATTTCAGCACAGTGACAAGGTAGAACTAACTTTTCAATGGAGGAAAAGGTGCTTATGTAGTCTTCACTGTGATACTCTATTGCAATTTACTGTAAAATCCTTCTAATTCCAGAAAATTATTATGGTTCTCTGGACCAAGACAAGCCAACAAACAATAACCTATTTCCAATTAATTTCCATTAATCATACACCCCTTTAAGGCGAGTTCCCTCTTTCACGATTCAGGTAAAGCCCCAGATTTTCTTGAGAGAGCTAAAGATATTACACACAATGAGTCAAAGAATTAGAAGAATAAAACTGATCACATGCCATTGGTCTATAGTAACCTATTCCCATTGAATGTTCATTTGACTTGACTACATATTTTATTCATCCGCTTTATAGCTGGTCAGTTGTATCTTAGTAAATTCAATTCCCTTCAGACTGAAACATATTTTATTCTCTCCAATACGTGCCTTTCTGCTACATTTTATTCCATTTGGTATACTTCCTAATCAATTCTTTTGTGAGCTTCATTTCATTCAGCACAATGTATCCGTTGTTAGGATTTATTTCCTTCAGAATGATTTAAATCTATTTTGCTGCATGCTGCTTTAAAGCTACTGTATGCACCATCAATTCACATCCACTGGGCCATGTGGTCTGGTTTGTACTCCATCTTCTTGGTTGAGGAAAGATGTACTTTCCTAGCTTGGTCTGATGTGAAATGACACTTGCTTTTTATCTATCCTGGCAATGGCTGTGGACTGAATAATAAGAATGTTACATAGCCATGTGTAGGGATGTCAGCATATTTCAGGTACCCAAGACTGAAACGGTTAACAGTGGGCTCCTAATATCCTTAGTATGAAGTCATCCTTCAGAATCTACGCTTTTCAAATTCTAGGTATTATTTCCTGCAGGGGAAATGTAACACACAATCATCAAGCACTGTCTCATAAATCCTTGTTGACTTAAAGGACCGTTTAAGATTGCCTCCTTTGGTAGTATTGTGAATCACTTTGAATTTTGGTTGGCCCCAAACTTTATGTTCTTAGACTTCAAAAGTTCATTTTGCACAATTATTTTATTCTTCATAGACAAAAAAACAAAAGGTAATGAAGGATATTTGATTTTAATGACCTTTTTGGTGACTCTTTGTTTAATTAAGAAAACTAGAAAAGGAAAAAGCCCAATGAGGTGAATGTATAAAAGAGCAAATCATCTCTCTGGCTATGAGCAGATCAGTTGATTTGAAAGTCTGAGTGTAAATAGGGAAAGTCTGGAAGGGTAGGCTAAAAAAGTACATTGAGGTCAAGGTTAAGTGGACCTTAGAAGCCAGGCTAAGGATTTGTGACTGTATCCCAAATGCGAGGAGGAGGCCCTGAAAGGTTTTGAACAGGGAGTTGACATGATAAAAGCACACTGTTCCTATAAAATTGGTCGTAATTTCCTAAAATAAAATGAACTTGAACTAAACTCATGGTGGTAGGTAATCATGCCCAGAACGTGGCAGTGGAAGAGTACACCTTGTTCAAAAGAAAGGTATTTCCAATAGAGAGAGGGGAGATGAGAAGATGTGAAAAGGGAAAATTCTCTTGGGAAACCAGGAAAATTATGCAGAAGTACATATTTAAAAAGTAGCAACATAACATAATATGCATTATATAGCATAACAAATGGCAACATGATCACACTTAAAAAGATTGGTGATATGGAAGAGAATGACATCCCTAAGAGAAAGTGATCATGCCTAATTGGAGATAACTTTGCATGTTTTGGAACATAAATATATGAATACTCTGAATTTGCTTTTTTAACAGACTATAGCATCTCAGTATAGTATACTATAGTATATTATAAAATGATATTTCCGCAGATATTGATCTCAATAGGACATGAAATTCAAGAAGGAAGGATGCTACTAAAAGTGAAATCCTGAATATGTAACTATGAAAAGTGACAAGAAAGGTTGAGGAAGCTTGAGGACAGAAAAACAGTGAAAGAAGGCAAACTAGTATAACTGTATGGGGCACATTCTAGTGAACCCAGATTTTAAGAAGTCACTTAGGAAAACAACGTTTAAAGAAAGAAAATAAGTCTACTGTTGGAAAACAGTTTTTAAAAACTGAAATCACAAATGAGAGAAAAGGCAGAATGATTAAAACTAAGCTCTTGTTTTGTGGTTATTTTCTCCAACATAAAATTGTATCATTAGGCTGGACTGATGAGTGAAAAGAAAAAAAGAAATCAAAGAGTGAGCTCCTAGAGACCTTGTGAAACGTAAGTCTCGAGACCTATACAAATAGTATCTTATTTTACAATAGCAACAACAAAAAATTTCTTACGTATCTGATCATGGAAACAATGTTACTAATATTTGAAAAAGGAAATTTGGGCAAATATTGTCTTATTTTTGTTGAGTTTTTAAAAGAAGATTCTAACAATAATAAGACACTAATTTGGAAAAGATTATATTAAATATATGATATATGAGCATCTTGAAAAGACAGTAGCAACTTTTAAGAGCTAGTGCCTTTTTACCTAGAATGAGCTAGGCCAAATCAATCTTTCTTTCTCTCTCTGCCTCCCTGCCTTCTAGCTCTGTCTTTTAGAAACAGTTATTAAGCTGGTATTTCAGTAAAACCATAAACATAAAAGACTGATTTCAATAAGACCTCTAACAAAAATCTTTCATGATACTGCTTTGCAACAAATAAAATAAATGAGATGCAGGTCAATTCATAACAGATCAACTAACTACACCAAAAAAAAAAAAAATGTTGATCCATGAATCAATGTCACTGAGAATGGAGATTCCTTAAGCCTACCCACAAGACTCTATCCTTGCCTCTAGATTGTTGAAGAAAACCCAGAAATCTGTGTTCTAGACTAAACCCAAGGACCCCTAATATGCAAAACAAAGCAAAAGTACCCACTTAGATCTGAAAACTCAATTTCCCAAGCAATGGTTGGGAGTTTTTCTGGGCAGTAGCTTAGATAAAAATAAAAGCCCAGCAGGCACTGGTTGACTCTGAGCTCTATTACAATAACACATGGCAGATGCCTGGCCTCCCTGGAAGTTGCCCAGCTCATACACAACTGTCTGCATGTCCTGGGTGGGATGCAGGGTGAAATGTTTCTTCCAATCCTTAGGTCCCATGACTCTAAACATCAATATGAATCCCTGGCCTGGTGACCTGTGTGAGTGTTGCTAAACAACTGCAGAGGAAGAATCACAGAAAACAAGGGTGATTACGAGTTTTTCTAAAGCCACTGATTTTATCACAGGCCACATACAGAAACCTTCCCAGTATCTGTTCTAATTATCAGAAGGCACTGATCCTCCAATACGTAGCAGTAGGGACACACATCCCCCAGCTGACCAAACCATGAGTTTAAGACAGGCAGAAAAACCTAACATCTCCCTTCCATGACAAAAGTAACTAGAGTTGCCAAATCCTATACACAAAACATTTAATTTATAACAGTTAAAACCTGGCCTCTGACCAAGTCCAAAAGAACTATGTCTTATTTCACTTGCTCTTGAATATGTCTCTTTCAGAGATAAATGGCTCTGCTCTTGGCCAGCCCTCCCCTCTGTGGGGTGTTTTGTTTAGCTGGGCTTATGACAAGCCAAGAGTTGATGCATCTGCTCGAATGTGTAATTTACCTCTCTGGTCAACTTAGCTTTTTTTTCCTTGACAATATTATGTCAAACAATCACATCACAACTGGCTCTGATCTCTTTGTTGTTAGCTAATAAATTAAGGAGTATTTATTATCTGCAATCCTTTTTTCCTCTTTTAATGGTGACACATTTGTGGTGAATTACAGGGCAGCTTTATAAACTAGGCTCCAGGCCAGTCTCAGGCCCTGCGTCCATGTGAACGTTCCCTCTCCCGGTTGGCCTCCCGGACTGGTGGTAAATCAAGGCAGCTGTCACAGCACACTAAGTTAGTGTGCGTCACTGGGGAGAGCAGGAAGCGTTGGGGGTATAATTCTGTCCATCAAACTAATATGTTATATCAGTAGCTTTGTAATCTTCTGCCATAACTTATGGGAAGTGACACCTAAGAATTCACTTTGAAGGCAATGTGTTTCTTAGACTTTAAGTCAAAACAGACCCGATTCACAGCAACAGTTCCTCTGTTTACATGAGCGGATTTCTAGTGCCGGGGAACCAGGTCCCTATCAATGAGGCAGTATTTAACACGCTCCACCACCGGCTGGACTCTGTTTACAGCCCTCACGGCAGGATTTGTAAACTTTTCAAACAGGGTTTCTTCTCTTCTTTTTGTTACCCTTGTCTTAACCTCCAGTAGCGGGATGGATAAACACACTCCTTGAATGTTATCATGACAAAGCAAACCTCTGACAGATGGGAATGAATGGGTGACCCATTTCCCTTGTCCGGTCACCTTCAACCTTTGTCTTGACAAATGTGGGAAATGGCTCTGGAGGAGAAAAGAATACTCATACGGCTATGATAGCAGTGTCAGCTTTGTGCTGTTGCTAAATGTCCACACGATACTTAAAGAAGTGACAGTAGATACCCTTAAACGGACAGTGTGCTAAGTCGTGCCATCAGTGTGACCAGACTTAGACTGTGCGTCCTGTGAATGCAGTGCCTTATTTTCTAGGATTTGCTGTTGGATTGTCCCTGTCTTCCCCTCCTCTCTCTCTTCCTTGGCTGTATTTCTCAGCAGGCCAATGAGAGAAGCCCTTTGGGGAAGATTAAGTAGTTTTGTGAGCTGCCATCTGATGGAAAAGAAATCTACAAGAACTGTTCAAAGGAGCTCTTCCTCCCCCAGGCATAAGACTAAATATGCGCAGTAAAGAAATTTGAAAAATGCCTGCCCTTGCCATCCCCAATACCCCTTTGATTGATAGCAGAGAGGGTTTGCTATGATAATTCTACTTTGACAGGTCTCAGGCATAAATCCCACAAAGTTGTTGCTCTAGTTTGACAACCTTGGAGGGCTCCAGTTAGGAACAGGAAACAGGCCTCTATTTTTCACTCTCAATACTCCTTCAGGTGCAAAGAAAACACCGTATGGAAAAAATAAATTCTTATCTAAGGGGGAAACCAAATTCAAAGGAGTTTTAGTACTTATTCATCAGAAACAATGTCCAGTGGACAAAAGATGTGACCTCAGTCCTACTTCTTCAAACTTAAATTTAAATACTCCAAATACGAGATCTGAAACCTACTCAGGATGAGAAACGGATACCCTTTTTTATTTTTTGGTTTTCCAAAATTATGTTAGTATTCTCCTTCAAGGTCAGCCTTGAAATTTATCATAACATTTTATAAAAATCATTACTTACAAATCAAAGTACATACATAACCTAATATCCATAATTTACCATCAAAGCTTGCAATGTGCCACCCTCTGTAACTCATTATATCCACTCAATTCTCATAACCACCTTAAATGAGTAAAGTCCAAATTATTAGAAATGCAATTAAAAAGAGAGTCAAACTAATGAATTTTTTCAGGAGTCATCTTTCAATCTTGCTTCACAAAATGCCAGGGGATCTTTGGGGATCAGAGCATCTTCCCTGTTCCCTTTTCCAGCTGAAGACTGATGACTCAGCAATTAGAACCCTAGTCATGAAATCATATTCAACTGTGTTAAATGAAGAATTTGTGGCCGAGTGAGGTGGCTCACACCTGTAAACCCAGCACTTTGGGAGGCCAAGGCAGGCAAATCACCTGAGGTCAGGAGTTCAAGACCAGCCTGGCCAACATGATGAAACCTCATCTCTACTAAAAATACAAAAAAAATTAGCCAGGTGTGCTGGCACATGCCTGTACTCCCAGCTAGTCAGGAGGCTGAGGTAAAAGAATCGCTTGAACCTGGGAGGCTGAGGTTGCAGTGAGCTGAAATCACACCATTGCACTCCAGCCTGGACAACAAGAGCAAAACTCTGTCTCAAAAAAGTAATAATATAAATATATAAATATTTTGTGGTTTGCTGTGAGTTAACCAGGCAGTTAAATTAAACAAAACCAATTTGCCAAGCATTTGAGTTGATCACCTGGAAATGCAGTATTGTGACCTATTAAAAGTTATTAAGTGGTCACCCAGGCAAATATTTAAAAAGAAGCAAAATTTTCTATTTCTTTAACATTTCAGAAGGTGACTATTTTCCTTCCAACTGTCTGCCTCTTTGAACGTGAGACAGTTTTCTCTTGGCTATAGGATTCTATTCTAACATTAAGAAAGAGTTCATAAAACTCTAGTAGCCTAAGAATGGATTTCCCCTCCTTCATGGATGCCATCAGAGTTCTGAAGAAAGTCTGCACCTCCTGAGAGTTGCCAACAACAGGGAAGAAAAAGGCCAGTCTTGGAACACTCAGCAAAAGCTGTTTTTTTAATTTAATAGGACTAAAACACAAGGAGTTCACCCTGGATCACGAATTGAACCTCCTTTTCTAGGGTCAGTGTTTTATGACAGACGCATCTCACTGAGAATCTAACCACCCTCCAGGAGTACTAAACCATGGCTTTGCCACAAAAGTCAGTGACAAAAATAACACAGCAAGCCGTCCATAAAAATGGGGAGTAATATCTGGGTTCTTTTTAAAGTCATAGAGCAGCTTGAGCAAATCTCAAGAAAAAGAAACTTGCTACATAATTCTCTCTCACTTCATTGCCCCTCTAAATGGCAAACAGGATATGAGTCCTTGTAAATACCTATAAATTTTCAGGGAGAAAAAGAAGTCTGATCTTTGTGTACAGAGTTCTAGGCTACAAGGAACATGCTTAGATTTCTGTTTCCCTCAGAGGAAGATGCCAGAACAGCATTTTCCCATCAAGTGTTGATAAGAAAGGCATTTAGCATTTCATATGATGAGGCTGCTGTGAGTGGGTGGTATGACGTGATAAATTATGGCCAATGTCATATTAAAAATTACAGGCCCTTTCCACACATGCTCACTCTGTTCTCAAGCCAATTATATGTTAATCCTGTACAAAGCCTTCCACTGTGGCAGATGTGATAGAGATGTTCCTCTCCCTGAAAAATTTTAGAATTCTCCAAGGTTTAGAGAGGTGATGGCCATCTTTGTGGTCCATAAGCACAAACTAAACTGAACCCCATCTTTCTGGAAATGTAGCTCTGCTTATGTCTGACTTCCCACCTTGATCCATGTCCTTCCCTCAGGCATTCAATCTACTTCTCTGCAATATAAGCACAACATCTAGGGCTAGGAAGGCATTTTAAAATTAGAAAATCATCTTTATCCAGCCCTAAAGAGGCATCTTTTAGAATATTAAGATAGGTTTTTGACTGACTCTTCAGAGATTCCCAAAGAGAGAAATTGCTCTTGAAGAAGATGAGGCTAGGGTTGGAGTCTGGTGAAGTACTGCGTAGATATCTTAAGGAACTCGGAAAACACTGACATGAAGTCAACAATTGCCCAAATCGGGGTATCTCAACCTCAACACTATCACTATTTTAGACTTGATCATTCTTGGATGTGGGGACGGTCCTGGGCATGGTAGGGTGTTTGGAAGCACCCCTGGCCTATATCCACTACGTGCCAGTAGGATACTTCTGCGCTGGCAGTACAAAATTTAAAAATGTAGCCAGGCGTGGTGGCTCATGTCTGAAATCCCAACACTTTGGGAGGCCAAGGTAGGCACATCATGAGGTCAGGAGATCGAGACCATCCTGGCTAACATGGTCAAACTCTGTCTCTACTAAAAACACAAAAAATTAGCTGTGTGTGGTGGCACATGCCTGTAGTTCCAGCTACTCGAGAGGCTGAGGCAGGAGAATCCCTTGAACCCGGGAGGCGGAGGTTGCAGTGAGCCCAGATTGAGCCACTGCACTCCAGCCTAGGCAACACAACAGGTTTTCTTTTTTTAGATGCTGTTTAACAAAAGAAAAATTAAAAATGTATCCAGACATTATTAAATGACTCTTGGGAGTCAAAATAGCTCCTAATTGAGAGCCACTGTCCCGGACTATTGGGGTAAGGCCATTCCACTGAATCTCTGCGAGCCACACGTTTCCAGTGAAGAGGGCTGGATTCACCAACATACATGGACACCTGTGTCCTTTCCCCATTATTTAACGAAACATGATAGGATTGCATATAACAATAACCTTCCACTTGGACTTTTTAGCAAAAATGTAAGTGCTTTCACTATTGGTCCAGGGAGTGTGCTGGGTCAATTTTTGTCTACTTCCAATATTCTCAACCTCTGGAAAGCTCCCCAATCTCTTTACACGGCAGTCTCAGGGTATCAGGAAGAGGGTAGGGCCTCACATGCAAACGCTTTCTAAGCCTCCGATACATCATGTTTGCTAATGCCCTACTAACCAGAATGAGTCACAAAGTCAAGCCCCAGTTTAAGGGGTGGGTAGAGAAACTCTACTCTTGATAGAAGGAATGTTATAGATACCTTCCTGGGGAGGGCTGGGGGGGGTCATGCATACATGGATAGAAAAAAAAAAATGGCCATTTTTAACAATCTATCACACTAAGTGAATAGATTTCATAGCAAGCACTTTCCTAGCCAGAGTATTCCAGTTTTATCCACAGCTGAGTATCTCAAAAGGATCTATAATTATTTTCCAAATGGCCAATGTGTTTGGTTGTCACAGAGGCCCTGGGCTCTGAAACAGCTTGTTCAATCCCCTTCAACTAAGCTCACTCCATAGAGTTTCACAGTTAATAGCCAGACTACCTTGCCCAATGTTAAGGATGTTGCCTCAAATTCAGAGAAACCCCAAGACTCCTCACTTTTCTCCATGCCTTAAAGACAGAAAACTCCAGCTTTCAGCATAGCATTGTGGGGAAATATCAAACTAGAAATGAGAAAATGCAGATTTGTATTTTACCCCTGTAACCAGTCATCTATTTAAGTCACTTTATTCTCTCCAACTCACAGTTTCTTGATATGCAACACTGGGAAGTTAAAGTATTCTGGGATAGCTGGGGCAAGACTGCGGGAGTGAGGGACAGGGGAGGTAACATAAGATAGTCACTGCAACGAGTGAAGTTGGCTGGTCTGAAAGAACCTGAAGAACGCATGCTCTGTTAATGGCATTTAAATCCACTGTTTTCCCCTAAAATATGTTAACCCAGGATCTAACTGCAATCAGTGACTAGGTACTCTCCAAAACCTGACCTGGCTCTGCTGTTTTTAACCCATCCTTTTCTGTATCCCCTCGTCCCTTAGCTGCACCCATCTTTGTTATGCAGTTATCAAGTCTACCTGGTCTTTTAGGACAAGGGACGTTTGCGTGCAATGCAAAGACAAGCACATGGCCCGCTCCTTCAAGCCATCTTGTTTCAATCCCACACACCCTTTAAAGTGGGATTGCAGTTGACAAAGCTCTTGCTTTTACATAAGCAATACCAGTTGGACTGATCCAGGGCCATAATTCTGCTGCACTCACTCCTCTATCTGTGCTTCAAGAAAGGTTGCAGGAGCTAACACTCTCAGACCCTATTGCTGTTCCACAGTCAGCTGTGGATTAGTGTGGCTTTCCCCGCACCCCTGGTTCCAAGCATGTGCTTATCCCTCAGGCAAGGCATGCTCCAAAAATAACTGCCTTCTAATGACCTTACCATTTGAGAGAGAATTCTCAGGAGGTTAGAATGCAGAAGAAAACAGGTTGTTAGCCATGAGACGGGAGAGGAGGTGTGGAAGAAGCCCCGCAGCTACTGCAAGGTCCTACTATGAGCTGGCAAGAACCTGCTTTAGAAACCTATTCTCTGACGGGACCACAGGGCTATTTCCATACAGGCTTTTTGAGTTTCATTTCCTCCCTTCCGTCTACCAGGACCACTTCAGACCAAACTCATCTCTCCTAATGAGCCCCAATGGGTCTCGGGTTCCTTTATTTGATGACAACACCAGCAATACTGCATGAAACCAATTGGGCTGGATTGGAATCCTGGCTCACCATTGGAAGTCCAAAGGCTGTGACCTTTGGTAAAGTTTCCAAATCTCTCTATGCCACAGCTTCCTCATCAATGAAACATGGACATGGGATTGTGGTGACAATTGAGAAAACAATTGTAGAGTCTTTAGTATGGGGCAATACTGTATAATGCATGTTAGCTGCTATTATATCTCTAATTATTATATCACTGATAAAATTGTTAACTTGTCTTAGGTATTCCCTTTATGTTACATTCATTTGTCTAATTAGATAATATGTTCTAGAACAAGGATGATACATAGTTCTCTTTATCCCCATCCTCCCCACCCCCGCTGCTGCTTCCCGTCAGCCCAGTGCCTTGCACACAATGCTTGCCCAGAGCTGTCCGTAGTGTAAGGGTGGGATGCCAAGGCAAATAAAGCACAGGCCCTCACACAGCCATGTGTTCAATTCCTGGCTCTGCTTAATAATTTAGTGACTTTATTCTGCTTGCCCAACACCTCCAAGCCTCAGGTTTATAATAAAATGGGGGCAAAGTGATTGCTCCATAAGATGGCTGTGAATACAGATCCTTCCCAGTAGGGAGTTCATCATGGGCACTTAATAAATGTCTATTTCCTTCCCTCTCACCATCAATGCATTTATCAGAACGTGCTCAGAGACGTGGGGAAGAATACATGGAAACTGACCCCAACATACTAGACAATGGGAGGGGGGCTAACATTAAAAAAAACACACACTACTACCTTCTAACAGGGCCATGCCCCCAGGGGCTCCCCTGCCTACTTATTCCAAGGCACTGGATTATCAATGACATTCAGAAATGGCAAAACTGTAATCAACAGGCTCCTCAATAGGCCCAGGCAGTGGAGGTCTCGAGTCTTTAAAACTCTGGTTCTCCCCTGGATGACTGATGAAGCCCTTGATGGTATATATAACAGAACATCAATATTTTTTAAAAATTTCTTCCCTTGTTGCCTTCCTGTGATTCTTCTCTCCCCAGAAAGCATACCAACAAAAGAATGTGTGCTACATGGGTAGACTCTGACTTCATGGGGATCACTGTGAGCTTTCATAGAGCCACTGGATGCTAGTACTGAGATGTGCTACTTCAACCATCTCACCGTAAAGTTGAAGCCTCAGAGAAGTTAAATGACTGGCTCAAAGTCACACAGCTTATCAAGGACAGAAATGAAGCCAGACCCCAGCTCTGCTAGCTCTTAACCAGTGTTCTTTTTCTCAGCATTCCGATGCCTCAGAAGAATACATGGTTCTGAAAACATTTATTAAATCAGTCATGCTCTAAATTCCCACACTGACTTCCCCAGCCTGCATTTGGTGAGAGGTAATCAATCACAACTTTCTCGGCCTAAAATCAATGAACTGAAGACATCCAGCAAAAAGCCATTTACACTGGCTTCTTTCTGCAGCCCAGAGTATTATACACACTCCCCGTCCCCATGTGTTGTCTCTTCTCCATGGCTGGGAACGTACCCTGAGACCTCCTCATGTGAAGGAAATAGACCCCAGCTGGCCAGTCACACTGCAGTGACAATGTGGACTTCAGCTGCTTCTCTATAGGACTGCATTCAACGAACTGCATTTGAAAAACTTTTAATATCTACATGGCTCTAACCCAACTGCCTCAAAAACACCAGCTGTACCATGCTTTCTCCTCTAATTTGACAGTCCTAAGAACAGCTCCTGAAGAATGGAACATTCTTCAGGGAAGGGCTGTTAGTTTTGCAGACATTTTAGGAGGCGTAGAAGATGAAAAAGGTTTCAAGTTGAAACATCACGTAGGAAAACGGGTAGGAGGTGATGGAAGAAGGAATCTGATGTGTACTGAATGCCTATCATGTACCAGGCACTGGGTTGGGTGAGTTTTCACGGTCCTCACAATACTGAGAGACAAGTGTAATAACCAAACTTTTACAGATAAGAAACTGAGGCTTGTAAAGATTAAGAGTCTAGCCCAAAGTCATACAAGCAATTTATTATAAAACTGGTATATTTGTTTTCCAGGGACCTGGTACCAAACTACCATAAGCTTGGTGGCTTAAAACAACAGAAATCTATTCTCTAACAACTCTACTTAAGTCCAGCCTCCACCTCCATCTTCTCCATCGATCTCTCCTTTCGGTGTCTGTTGCAAGGATGCTGGTCATTCAATGTACAGACCCCACCCCCCGGCTTATTCAGGATCATCTTATCATGAGATCCTTACTTACATCTCTAACAACTCATTTTCCACTGAAGGTCACCTTCACAGATCCCAGGGATAGGACGGAGCCATATCTTTCGGAGGACTACCATTCAACCCACTATGGTGAAGTTTTCATCTCAGGCCTGTCTCATGCCACAGCTCATTTTCTCACCACCTTGTCTGATTATTTCCTGCTCTTTCCTTTATCTGCTTTCTCAAGGATGACTTTGGCCAAGTTAAAGTTTTCAAAGTAGTCATAACCACAGTACAGAGAAACACAGCCCCTGAATGTGTTATCCAGAAAGTTTGTGATCGAGTGGAAGCTTAAGTTCCCCTTACACCTTGCTTTTCCTCTTAAAAACTAACGGGAGAACTGCCCCGAATACTATGCCACTGCTTCTAAACATCAAATGATTGACTCCTTTGTATAGCTCAGCCCTCCTTTTGCAAGAGTTAAAGAGCTAGCAGGTGGCAACGTAACCTACAGCCACCCACTAATAAGTTTAAGATAAAAGGCCAATATATTTAAATAAGATTCAGACATAATGTAATAGTATTTGTTACCAAGCCCCATCTAATTGTATTAGTCAATCTTTTATTACCAGACCCATGAGAACTCTATTATAATTTCTCTTTATAATGATCTCTTCACTATCTGACTCCTCGAACTCTGTAATAAATTACTCATCCATTGGCAATCATGAGTAAACATCAACTCAATTAAGAACTGATAAATAAACAGTTCACTCCGAGGCTTGTCATGATATGGATGGGAGAATCACTGGGCGCCTGCCAGCATGAACTTGGCTGGGGAGTTCTGAGGTGTGGATGTGTTCTCTAAGGCTTCACTGCTTCTTCTGTTTATAGATGTTCGGCTGATGTTTCCTGCTCCTATCCTGTCTTTGGAGTGCAGGAGGACTTATTCATGTGTCCGCTCTGGGTCTAAATGTGGAAGAGCTGCTCAACTTGTCCTCATTCCGCACTATGTAGCATCTCACATCTGAGAGAAAACCAGTAGAAAAACAGTAAAATGCAAGAAATGTGGATCCACGTCGAACAATAAAGTAGAAGGAACCCTTGTATATTTCAAGATGTAGGGCTTGGTGTTGTATGGTTACACAATTTTTATGGGTTGAATTGTATCCCCTAGAAAGATATGTTGAGTCCTAACCCCCAGTACTTCAGAATGTCAGCTTATTTGGAAATAGAGTCGTTGCAGATGTAATGAGTTGAGATGAGGTTTGGATTACGGTGGGCCCTTAACTCAATATGGCTGCTATCTTTATAAGAGGACAATGTGAAGATGGAGGGAGGAGAATCCCATGTGAAGAGACAGAAGGAAAAGACAGGCATGTAGTGACAGAAGCAGATATTGGCACGATGCATCTATAAGTGAAAGAACACCAAGGATTGCCAGCTACCACTAGAAGTGAGGAAGGGGCGAGAGAGGATTCTACTCAGTCTTTGGAGGAGCCTGGCCCCACTGGCATCTTTATTTCCAATTTCTGGCCTCCAGAACTATGAGAGAATAAATTTCTGATGTTTTTAAGCCACCCACGTTGTGATACTTTGTTATGGCAGTCCTAGAAAACCAATGCAATAGTCACTAGTCCTGGCGTCTCAGGAGGCTGAGACGAGAAGATCACTTGAGTCCAGTAGTTCTGGGCTGTTGTGCACTATGCTGACTGGGTGTCCACACTAAGTTTGGCATCAATATGGTTTCATCCCAGGAGCAGGGAACCACCAGGTTGACTAAGGAGGAGTGAACCAGCCCAGGTCAGAAATGGAACAGGTCAAAACTCCCATGCTGATCAGCAGTGGGATCTCACCTGTGAATAGCCACTGCATTTCAGTCTGGGCAACATAATAAGACTCTGTCTCTTAAAAAAAAAAAAATTATTACCTTAAGAATAATCAAGCCAGCATTTATTAAGCATTGTTATATAGCCAAAACTATGCCAAGTATTTTATAGGCATTAGCACAATGAATCTTCCTAACTATCCTGTGAGGTTAATACTCTTATTCTCAGTTTATGGATAGGAAACAAGGTTGACTATGGCCAAGAGCCCCAAAGTCATAAAGCTGGGAGTGGCTACCCTCTCTGTACTAGAGGCATATCCTTCACTCTCTAGGACCCCACACTGTAAGCCTGGTGAGGGCAGCAGTCAGGCAGTGTTATTCACCAGGGCATTCCCCAGCTGTACTGCTGGATCCCAAAGGCTCCTCCACTACAGGAACAGAGGATGAAGTCAAGCCTGTGCCTGCGGGGGACCCTCATCCCTCACCTTCCACTGCATCTGACACCACTTCACATTCACACTTCATATAATCAAAGCTCACAAAGTATGTTTTAAACCAAGTTTTCTGCTGTGAGAAAAAAAAAATTAAAACAATTACTATTGGAGGAAAGTTCTTCATAGAGAAATTCCAAGTAATAGATAGAAAGGGAAGATAAAATTAGAAAATTATCATTCTGCAACCTGTAATGAAATAATCAACTTAGGTCATCATCATCATCCAAAGATACTCAAACATTAGATAAAAGGTTTGTTGTGAACTTTACAATGGAAGAATCCAGCTGATTCTTCCAATGGAAGAAACATCTGAATTACTGATAAGGTACATTTTTTTTTTAATTTTTTTTATTTCAATAGGATTTGGGGGAATAGGTGGTGTTTAGTTACATGAATAAGTTCTTTAGTGGTGATTTGTGAGATTTCAGTGCACTCATCACCTGAACAGTGTACATTGTAACCCAATGTGTAGTCTTTTAACCCTCACCACCCTCCCACCCTTTCCCCCCAAATCCAGAAGTCCATTATATCATTATTTTTTTTTTTTTTTTTTTTTTTTTTTGTGTTAAGATCATGTTTATTTAGGTTAAGATTTCATTTTGACTTTGTCAAAATGAAAAACTTCGGCTCTTTGAAAGACACCATTCTTAGGCCGGGCGTGGTGACTCATGCCTGTAATCCCAGCACTTTGGAAGGCTGAGGTGGGTGGATCATTTGAGGTCAGGAGTTCGAGAGCAGCTGGCCAACACAGTGAGATCCCATCTCTACTAAAAATACAAAAATTAGCCAGGCATGGTGGCCCACACCTGTAGTCCCAGCTACCTGGGGGCTGAAGCTGGATAACTGCTTGAACCCAGGAGGCGGAGGTTGTAGTGAGCCGAGACTGTGCCACTGCACTCCAGCCTGGGCAATAGAGCAAGACTGAATCTCAAAAAAAAAAAAAAAAAGACACCATTTTTTAAAAATAAAGGGTAAGACACAGATAGGT
>PVKP010001031.1:0-162075 GCA_004027715.1 Plecturocebus donacophilus
GGGAGCCCACAGTCTCATGGGGAAGCTGCCACAAATAACAGAATAACCCAAATTGGAAGAAGATAATTGCTACTACAGAGAAACAATCACACTTCTATACACACATGAAGGAAAAAGAGATTAATCTTAAAAGGCAGTATTTATTTAGATTATTGTTTAAGAAATAGAAGGAAATGAAGCTTTCTGAGCAAACTTAATTTTACAATTACCAAGAATCATAGAATTAGATTTGCACAGTGGTCTATCAGAGGCTTAGTTATTGCCAATTAGATCACAGAATCATTTTAGAATGCTTACTCTAGACTCCAAAGAACTGATTTGGAACCTGAGTTTTCCAAGACTTTATCATTCTAAAGATAATGCAGTTCACTTTCACAATAAATATAAGACATCCTTGATATCCTTCTCAGTGTGTATTACTTAAAAACTCCAGTACCTCAAAAATCTCATCTGAATATCCTTGGAAAAGTTTCTTATGAACACTTAAACCTCTTCAAGTTTTCCTGCCCTGGCTGTCTCTCTTGTTGAGGTCTATCACCCCATAAGCCTCACAAAGTAGGACCTCTCCTTGTCACTGAAGCTTGTGCCTCACTGACCTATCATTGGTGTTGATTCCCAGTTTTCTTCTGCAACGAAGTTATTTTACTCATATGAGAGGGAAAAAGATCTCAGTCAACAATGTCATGCTGTGTTTGGGACACAGGATACTATTTCAAGACCTCCCAGAATTGCACTGTCCAGACATAACATTCTTCTCTGGAGACTCACTGCTTCCTTTGGCTACTGCCAAAGAGATGCCCACAGCCCTCTCTGTTTGCATGATGCTTAGATATTTCCCTTCTTGCTTCTCACTCCAACCTCAGCCCAAAAAAATATTCTTCTAGTTGAGGTGGCTGGTAGTTTCCCTGCTCCTGACTCATACTTTTTTTCCAAGCTACTCTGCTTTTTCTTGCATGTTACCTTGCTTCCTTTCTTCCACTTCTACAAAATGCATGTGATTTTCTAAAGGCTTACGTTGGGGAAACAAAGCCAAGACATCTTCTGGTTTTAGTCCTGCAGCATTCCTCCCCTCCTGAGACAATGCCAAAGAAATCTGTGCTTTGAGGAGAAGGAAGGGAAAGAGGCACATCATGGGGATAATATAACTCTAAAATGTATCTCAAATTTTACCGAGCTACATTAGCCTCAACTTCAACTTAGATTCCCTAGTATATTTTAGAATAGTAAAAACCTTTAAAGGTAGCCTACTTCTATCCCTAATGGAGAGAAGAAAGTATAGTTATGGTTATCTACAACTGTGTAGCAAACGATCCCAAAATTTAGTGGCTTAAAACAACAATAATGCTTGTTATTGTTATTATTATCATTATTATCTCTCATGGTCCTGGAATTGACTGGGTTCAGCTAGGCAGTTCTCATTTGGAGTCTCTACATGGCTGAATCAGATTGTAGGTGGAACTAGAATCACCTGGAGGCTTGTTCACTTACATATCTGATGGTTGATGCTGTCTGGTGGCTCAATTAGGTGGGGGCCGGAACAGCTGGGGCTCCTTTAGTGTCTTTATCTTTTTATGGCCTTTCCAGAGAGTCTCTTCAACATGGCAACTGAGTTTCTTACTTTGTGGCTCAGGACTCCAAAGGTACATGCCTATGAAGAAAGAGAGGGAGAAAGGGAGAGAGAGCCAGCATTAGCTGTATCACCTTTCAAGAACAAGCCTCTGAAAGCAATTCTCTAAACCATGACTGGTTTTTATTCAATGGTGAAAAATTATTCTACCTTTTAATGAAAGTGTAAAAACATTTCCAGACATGTTTTAAAACCATCACAGTTGTATATCTTATGCTAGGATGTTGATCAACTTCACGTCTTTAACATCTTATATTATATCTATCCTACCCTTTCCAGCATCTAGTTTATTCCTTTACTATGTCACTGGGATTGGAATATTTTTCTTCACTCTTATAATCAAATCTCTTATTGGCTTCCTCGTCACTTCACATGTGAAGTCCAGCCAACTCCTCTCTCACTTTCTTGGCTTCTCTACTTTTCTGCCATTTTTTCTAGCTCTAGCCAGGTCTAAACAGTAGTGACAAAATTATTTTCTAGACTCTTAGACTATTCCATCCATTCATTTTTAGTTTTTTTTTTTTTTTTAGAAAGTATATTATAACATTTCACATTATCATAGCAGCTGATCTTTTGTTTCAATAAAGCACAATAATTACCCAGAAATATTGAGGTTCTGACCCAGGATAGTCAGTCTTTCTGATATGACTCTAAGCTCCTTCTTACTGTAAGAGAAAGTGTTGTTGAATTACAAAGAGATGTTGCACACCAAAGGGAATCTTGAGAAAACAGCCAAGAGTCAACTGCAGATTTTCTAGAAAGTAAAGTGTGAAGATTTAGAACAAGGCTGGCAAACATTCAGACAATGTATCACAGCACTGTTTTCCTTACCCATGGAAGATATGACTAATCCATCATGTAATTGCAGCTGCAAGTAGCCTCATCACAGTGCCCTAGTAGCTATAACCAACAGATCTATCAAGGTGGACATACAAAATACAATCTTTGCCTTCTTGGGTTTATAATCTTCTTGGCAACCCATAACCCAATCTTCTTGGGTCCAGAAAGAGATGAAATGAAGCTAATGTTAAGAATTTATTTACAAAAGTCTGTGGGTGGTGAATTTTGCTTCCAAAACATATTGATGACACAAGGCATATTTACAGTGATGTAAGTATAGTGGTTTTCTGACTGGCATGAGACAGTCCTACCAAAGGGTCCATCCAAGTTTATGTGGTCAATAATCACTTGTATTAATTGTGATGTGGCACCTTCTAATCATTTTGTCCTCAGGCTCTAAGAGATTAATCACCTTGGGTACACATGGAAACACAGCTTCCTATTATTCATTGGTTTACTCAAGCCTATATACCTTGTCATCATAAATGGCACAGAAATCTTCTAGCAGCAAAGAGATTGACATAATCACGGTAAATATGAGTCTGTCCTCAAGAGATATCCTTTGCAAACTTTTTACTTCTCAGTTTCCTTCTACTGCTCCCACGTCCATACCTCTGTGTTGAATTTAGCACACTGAAGAGGTACAAGAATCGATGACGATGATGTGATCATAATTATTTTTAAATTCATACTCTTCAACATGCTGCAGAAAAAATTAAAAGAGAAATTCAGAAATGTTTTACAAAGCATATTGCATATGTCATTCTGGATACATATATAGTGTCCTGATGCTTCAGACAACTGCTTAGTTGTTCATTTTAAATAAAAAAGAGCCTCTTAAAAGCTAAAACTGAAGCACATTCTAGTTATAATGTTTAGAAAATCGAAAAGAGCACTTTGGCAAGCCCATGATTATTTCTAATTGCCTTAGAGAACTCGCGTTCTGGGGAGGGGTGTTGATAAGAAACAAAGCATAAAGAATCGATTTTGGATGCTATTAATTAGATGCCAATGCCACACTAAATAAACAACCATTCTGTTTTGTGCCAGCTCCTCCTACAGAGGACACAGTGGAAGAAAAGAATGCCTGGGCAACCTTTTGGGTGAATCCCTGTGGAGGGCCTCAGAAACACATGCTATCTGGGCAGGCACATTTATCAAATGGTTTACACAATTTTTTTTTCCTAGCCTGTATTACAGACATGACACAATTACTAGATTTATTAATTCCTTGTTGCAGAGACTAGAGATTTCCTAATGTGATGGACCAATGCATATTGCATTAGCTCTAACATCTGGGGCTCTACACCCACCAACATCAAAAGATTAAGTGAAACACAGAAATACAACTTTTCCTTTTGTCTCAGTCCTCCCTCCCCACATTGTGAGCTTTATCTTTCTCTGTGAAGCACTTAACAGGCTTTTTCCAGCAAGGGAAGCAAAATAGTATTTGATTTACAACCTCATTTTGTCTCTGCTTGTATTTCATCTTCCCTCTTCACATTTCTTATTGAAACCACGATAAGTAGGGGGAGACGTATGGACTATCTATTTGCCTCTCAATCTTCCAAGTCTTTGGAGAAGCACCAATCACCATTCAAGTTGTCAAGAATTCTGTGAAGATCTAGGAACAGAGCTCAAAAGAGCACAATAGCATATGGTTCTTACATTACACCTGGAGTCTGGGGGCCACTTCATCTTTTGGTGGAGCTAAGAGAACAAGCAGAGAATAGGATGGTCATATGCCTATTGGGATCACTGGCCTCTCATAACACCTGCTCAAATAAATGCCTTCTGCCATTAAAACTCATATTGCCTAAGATTTCCATGTTGCCAGTACTGCTCTATTGGGATCTCCCAATTTCTTTAATTCTTGTTGCTCAACTCCTGCACTCTAGGATTTTCCTCACAAAACAGTGTATAAAACAGGGGTCTCATCATCACCTTGGGTAAGGCTCTCAATCTCAATTATTTTTAGGGTCACTTATGGAAGCAGGACAAATTTTTACAAGTGAGAAAGCGAGTACTGTGATATAGATATAGCAAGTGACACAGAGTTTCAATGTCAGAGAGACAATGTCATAGTCATCATGAGCTGATTAACTCATGTCCATACTACAGGGGGATGCCATAGTCCTAGCCAATCTGTCACCATATGAGAATATGTGGCCTAAGTTGCCAGGTCTTCTGATTTTTCAAAAGAAGCCAGAAATCTGGATTTCCATGTAAACTCTTCCTATTTATGAATGTTGGCAACTAACTCACATTTTTTTAAAAAAGTGTAATGCAAGCCAAACAAAACCCATCTGTGAGTTTGATTAGACCCATAGGCTGACAGAGTGCTGCCTCTGGTTCGGGACTCTATTTCCCAATTGGTAGGCTAGGAAATGCCAGGAAAGTTTGTCCAGAAGTTCAAACATTTAAAATAGCTTTTCCTATTTTTTGGGCTTCTGCTGAGTTTACTTTTGACTAACTATCCTTTACTCTCTCACATGGTCTTTTTATCTATGCTATTTCAATTCACCAAATGTTTAATTCAGCATCTCTGATGAGTGAGATACCTTATGAGGCACCCTGAGAAATGCAAAGATAGGTTTATTATTGAGAATGAATTAGGCTGCTGCAAAGTTGACCCAAATTGGTGGTGGCCTAAACAAAATAGGCATTTACTTCTCACATGAAGCTCAAGAGGAAAGAGTTCAGAAGTCAGATGTTATCTCCACAATGTCTGGAACCCAGGAATTTTTGGTTTTGTGACTTTCTACTCCCTAAGGTACTGATGTTGACTGCATGGCACAAAATGGTTCTCCTACTCTAGACAAATAACACCTTGCTGTACCATATTAACAAAATGACTCCCAATCTGAGTTGCCCCGGTGAGTCCAAGGGCCTTCTTATAGCTACTTGTCTGGAACTAGTAACCTCCAATAGTTCTGTGACAAAGTAAGAGTAACAGGGAAACACATGAGATCTTAACTGGCCCTTTCTGAAGTGACACTCATTTTAATTATGTGCCAAAAGATAGTCAGATAGTCTCAATTTATAGGCAAGGGAAGATGGTAATGTAGAGCATCACATGATTAACTGGTGATTAATAATAGTCTTTGCTACATTGGTACATTTATATGCATATGCCTTCTAGCAGGAAAAATGAATTGGCAAAAAAAGAGCATGTCCAGAAAGCATATACATAACCAGTACTACTATTCTGTTGTATAAATCTGTATCACATGCTCACTCCTAGCTGCAAAGGGGGCTGCAAAATGTGTTTTAATTCTGAGTGACCTTTTTTGAAAGCTAAAACAAGGTTCTCTTATGATAGAAAAAGGAGAAAACATAGTGAGGAACAAGTAGAACATTTTGCTATAATGAACTTGACATGGTCTTTGCCCCAAAGGAATTTACTGTTTAGCAGAAAAAATAGATGTGTACATAAATGATTATATTGAGATTAACTATGTTTTGCTTTAAAATAAAAACAAAATTATGAGAAACACAAACAAATCTAAGGAAGAGCTAAGCCACTGATGATAACTTAATCAAACAACTATAATGGAGGAAAACTTAATCTTCAAAATACCCTGGGGTCCTAAGGAAAATCTACTGTCTCAATCAAGGAAGCCCTCAGAGATGAGGAGATGAAGCTACATTTCTAATGTAGCTTCTTACAATGGGGACTGGTCATATTAATATATTGGTAGGATATATAGTTTTCTTCCATATAGTTCTCATTTAAACTTGTGTTTCTAATATAGTTATTCATAGCACCCTATTTCAATTTTAGAATGTCCTGCTTTGGGTGATATAATTATTTGTCCACTTTATTGATTGGATGCCAGGCTTTGTGAAGGTAGAAGAGAATGTGAGGACAGGAGCAGGAAATTGTAGGAGGCTGTATGGTGCCCAATGTGATCTCTTCCCAAGATCTTATGTGTTCATTAAAGCCACTAATGGAATGAAATCATGTGTATGATTAAATTCTTATGGGAAAGAGTGAATGGATAAAGTCATTATACTAGTTGAAATAAAATCATTCCAAGATGGCAGCGGACAAAGAAAGTCCAAGGAGTTATGAGGTGTTAATTTTGAAAATTTGAAGATATCTTGGGGAAGGTACTAGATTTCACAATTGTAAAGTTGAAGGTTCGAGCTAAAGTTCAACTGATGTCCAAAGGATGAGGGGACTCCCAGCATTGTAGATGTTATATTCCACATTTTGTAGTAGATACCTTCTGAGCAGAGTCCTAAACGATATTTATCTACTGATTGGCATTCCACCTGGAGACTGCATTTCCATGGACTATCCAAGTCCTCCCTCATCCCCTCTAATAAATCACTAACTCTCCTGCAACTTCCACCTTCCCCAAGTGGAATCGCACAAGCCAACCACACCAATGCTTACTATGAGTGAGTACTTCTTTTTCTACTCTTCACTCATACCCCTCAGACAAGTAGAATGAAAATGTTTAGAAAAGCACGTGTTTAGGAAAGGTTTCCTCATATGTCACTCGATTAAAACATGTAAACAATGAAGTGGCACACAAGAGACCCAGGTTGATCTTTAATTTGGAAATATTCACATTCTTTGGGGAAGCCTCTTCACTCTTGTAATTTGAATTTACATATACATAAAATAATATTTGGGAGCTGGGTGCAGAAGCGAGCCTGTAGTACCAGCTACTTGGGAGGATCTAAGATGGGAGGATCACCTGAGCCCAGGAGGGGCAGACTGCAGTGAGCTATGATAGTGCCACTGCATTCCAGCCTGCACAATGGACTGAGAGCCCATCTCTAAAAAAGAATATGTATATATATGATGTTTGGGGACCAGACCAGTTCCACAAAATACTTATTTTATGAGATGTTATTCTTCAAGCTGAAAAAAACTTCCACTGAGGGGCATGGTGAATCCATACCACTTATCAGAATACTAAATCCTCAGAGAGTTCCTCCTGTAAGAATTCCTGTGTAATTGTTTAATTGTGTCAAATCTGCCATATCCAAAACAAAGGTTGTCTCTTCTGATATTTCATATTGACAGGGCAAATCTGGTCCCCTAATTTGAATGCTTGCATGGATCCAAATATGTATGCTTCCTTCACCCGACTTCCATCCATCTATATCCATACTGGTTTCTTTCCAGCTCTTGCTTCTTCTGGTTATTTTTAGGATAAGTTACATCCAAGAATATATTATCCAGGTGGTACTGGGGCAGCTTTATCCAAGTTCTTTAGACTTCTTCCTTCTCAAGGTCACCTTTACTCTGGGCCTTCTTCAACTTAACACTTAGAATCTGTTTCTGCTATTTTCAACTTTATTTTTGGCATTATAACTTTTCATATTAAAGTAGGAACTGTGTATTCTTGATTTTGCATTTTAGAATTTTTGTGGAAGGCTTCAACCTTTTCTGAGATGTTTTTGGAACTAATCTCCCACCCCCTTTTTGTTTTCTATTTAGACTTGCTTTCAACTGTTTTTTAGCCTTCAATATTTTCTTCACTTTAGCTTAAATTCAGCTTCTATTTGGTTTTGTTACCCAACTGCTGTTGACATTTTTATTTATGCTTTATTTTAGCTGTTTTGGAGGAGAGTAGATGGTGAGCTTCAGAGATTATCATACTCCTTTTCCTTTTCAGCAGAGTCCTAAAATTAGTTTTAGAAGAAGACAGGTGAGGAGCTCTTGATAACTCATCTGTCCTTTATTTAAAATACATTTATTCACATTAAAAGCATACCGAATAGTTTTAATAACTTTGTATGTCCAAGGGCAGCATACTTAGTAGGGGATCTAACACCATCATACATATGTAGAAATAGGTTTTCTAGAGTTAAGTTGCTTGTAATTTAATGAAGATATCCCATTTGCCGACTTAAAAGATCTTACCCTCGAGTTGATCCAGAGCAGAACTTTGAAGAAAGGAAAATATACTTTAGAAAAAACCTGTCATCCCAAGCAAGTTATTTAACTTCTGAGCTTCATTTCCTCAACTGTATAATAGGCATAATAATAATATCTATTATATTAAATGAGATAGTTTGAATAAAATATAAATGCTGATTTTCAACATTTGACCTATAAAAATGGCAATTTTGTATTTTCAATCCTGCCCCTAACATAATACATGAGCCAGAATAGGTCCTCAATAAAAGTGAATTGTCTTAACCTGCTCTTTATCCAACTATTTACCCAGTGCTCCAGTAATACCCTGCTCTGGTTTTTCCCAATTACATTCACATATTAAACATACTCTTCTCTATCAAAGCTCGGAAATAAAAGACTGTCAATCTGGAAGTTATGATTTATCCACCACATTTTTGTAAACTTTTTTCCTGATAAAAAAGTAATGCACATTCTGTAGAAATCAGAAAAACACAAAAGACTTTTAGAAGCACTAATAAACCCATCATTCATCATCCTTGAAAAATAAATTACTCATTATTTATCTACACTTCCAGATACATAGAGAAATATAGAAATAAAACTTTTAGATGTATAGGGAGAGGAGAAAGCATTTTCATTTTAGTTTTCAAAATAAGTCTATCTTATAGCTATGATTTTATATCATTTAAATTTAATATATTATTAACAAATGTTATGTCATCTATTAGTTTTTTACAACATATTTTTAATAGTTACATGATATTCTATCTTAAGAAGACATCAAAATGTATTTAAACAAACCCATGGATATTTATAAGTGCTATTTTGTATTATAGAAAGTATAATGAATATTTTGATAAATAAATATCTGCAGAAATCCATAATTTTTCTTAAGAGTGAACTTAAGAAAAAGTTCATTCTTTTTCTTAAGTTAAGGGTGGAAATTGTTGGTCAAAAGTTACCCAAATTTTAATAGTTTTGACAGTTTGTCAAGTTGCTCTGCAGAAATGGTGCAACCAATTTACAAGCCCAAGGGCTATTCATACAGTTGTTCATTACCCTATTCCAGCAGTTCTCAAACATTCTAGTCTCAGACCCTTATATGCTCAGAATAGTTGAGGTCCCCAGAGAGTTTTGGTGATATGGATATTTTTGATACTTATCATATTAGAAATTAAAGCTGAGAATATTATAGATGTGTAAATATTGATTTTTAAATAATAGTAATAAACACTGTTAATAAAAATAACAAATTATGAAAAATAATTATGTTTTCAAAGCCAAAAGATATATACTGAAAGGAGTTGCATTGTTTTCCATTTTACAAATCTCATTCGTATCTGGCTAAACAGTAGACAACTGGATTCTCATATCTACTTCTACAATTCAATCTGCTTTTGGTTGACGTATATAAAGAAAGTCTTGACTCACACAGACATGGAGTTGGAAAACAGAGTAGTATTTTAATAGACTAGTCATATAAATTGTAGACATTTTTTGATAATACTCAGAACTCAACAAGTTGTAGTTTCTTAAAGGTTAGTTACAATATGGAATGGGAAGTGAATGTTTTGTACTCTGCTGCATTAAAATCCATTCTTGTATCTTGCATTTTTACCCACTCATGATTATGTAACACCATGTGTTTGTCATTTGAAAAATACTGTTTTTCATGGTTATACAGATATGACAATCTTTAAAACATTCCATTATGTAACATCATAAAAAACTATATTTATTAATGCCGCCCTCCATCTTTTGGAAGTATTAGGGAGCTGTCAAGGCATGGTCTCTTGAAAGATTTAATTTTCTAATTGGCTGAAAATACTGTCAGTTGTTTTTCCTGAAGCCAGAGGCCCCTTTTATTATTTGCAAGAAAATGTCTGCAAAATATTCAACTTTGAATACCCATAGTTTGTCTGTACGTTCTTTCAGGTAAAAATGGTGGTTCTCAAACAAAAGGGACTAGCGCAGCTGGCATCTCAAACAGTCACACAAGTGATTTTTTTTGAGACAATTGTCATACTTTGGTACGCAGCAGAAACACTTCAGATATTCTTCCGTTTCATCATTCAGAATGTTTAAAAGACTTGTACTCAGGTCGAGATTTAATATAATTAATATTTTTACTACTTCACCAAGGACTTTCTTAAACGAAAATGGTTTTTCCCCCCTGCAAGTAAATAGTAATGAAGAATATAATTACTCCTAGTGCATTTTGTTTTCATGGTCTTAATTTTGGCTAAGACTCCAATGTTTTTGCATTATCAAAGTGCCAACACAGTGAAAAGGCAAATATCATCTAAGTATTCCTATGAAAATAGTTTTGACCTAATGGCCTCCTGAAAGGAAAAGAGTGGCTCTGCTATTCTGTTATACTTATTACAATTATCATAAGTATTCTTTCTACCTTCCTTTCCTTGAATGGAAGCAGGGATGGATTGAAAGAGCTGTTTTTCTTCTTTCTTTCCCCCAGCAATATTTACTATTTAATTCCACTTACTAATACTCAAAGAAACAAAACCAAGCTTCTCAACTGACAGCGCAACAACACAACAAAGACACAGGTTCTTGAATTCCAAGTGGAGCAGGAGAGATGGTAAATACACATTTACTTTAAAAAATATATATATATATATATTTATTATGTATGTGTTTAAAGCACAAATTAGTTTGGTAAGGAACATCTCATGCCTGCTTTATTTCCTCATCCCTGAGACTGACAATGGGATGCCTATCAATTAATTCATTTAGAGAGCCATACACCACAAGAAATAAATTATTTGTCCTCTGGAGCTTGTCACAGGGGGATTTTTAAAAAACCATTAAACAGAAAGACAACTGTTCATCATAGAAAGATAAAAGGCCAATTCCTCCTCTTTGGCTGATAGATTCTTAATAATAGTGATATCGACTAATAAGATGTTTTACATAGTGTAAAGCATGTTCACATACAAATTACCTAGCCTCTTTGAAACTCAGTTTTCTTTTATATATGAAATTGGATTAATAGTACATTTTGTATTTAAAATGATGATGTATATGAAGTGTTTAGCATTTTGCTTGGCACCTAGTTCTCAGTAACTGATGTGGTGGTGGTGGTAATAGTAGTAGTAAGATCTGTAGTAATAGTAGCAGGAGTTGTTACAGAAATTAGTAACTGAGACCTGGCAAAGTTAAAGGGCTCTTTTATTATCACCCAGAAGGGAAGAGATGAAGCTGGTCTTCAGAGGCAGGCTATTTTCACTCTGTGTCCCAAATTCTTCCCTCTAGACCATTTTTATGCTTCTGGGGCTTTCCTCAGCTATTCTATTAGCTTGATCTCCTACCACCTGAGAGTGAGTTTCTCTCAAACAACACAATTTCCAGATATTTCTAAACTTCCTTTCCCCTACACCATTCTTTAGTCAGTATTTCAAGACCCCTAACAGAAATGGTACATTTACATGTAAGCACAGGATAGTGAAATGTTTACAAAAAGTGCTTTGGAGCAAGCAAATTTGAGTCAGAATCCAACTTTCCTTTCCTATATACATGACATTGGGCAGCTAATTTCTATGATTTTACTTCTTTATCTATGAAAAATGGAGTACTAGTACTTGTTTTGTGCAACTGTGATAGTTATTACATGAGATAGCATCTAGAAACAGCTTAGCACATTGCCAGGAACACAGTGGATGGTGAATGAATGACTATTTGAGGAACAACTATTACAGAAATGTTTGCTCTTCTGAGTCCTAATTTCTAGTCTTCTAGACTAAACAGGTTCACTGTTTTCCTCCCGGTTCAGTTCCCAGACATATCACAAAATTATAAGAATATTAAAAATTCAGGCTTATACCTACACAGGATTTTCTATAACCCTCTTTCTGCTTTGAGCTCCTAAAGCTATTTCATAGAAAAATGACCTTATTTTTAAATAGAGGGGGCAATTGAAAATCAGTGAACGGACCTACCCCCTAATGATTTTTTTCTCAGACATAATTATAATAATTAGCATTATAAAGTGCTAATTATCTTTGGACACAGAGGACCTGCACACCAGAGACAGAGGTCCGCATTAAGTAAAGTGGATTTCACTTTCTTCAGTTGTGAGATTTCTCTTTTTCCCTCTTTGTAATGATGCAAAGATAAATCGCCCACCAAGCCTCATTTAAAAAACTTTTTCCAGTTAAGGAAACTATCTCTTGGCCATCCACAGCCAGGCTCCATATTGAGATTATGGATATTCAAAGAAATTGTCTTTCCTTTGTATATCATCATTACTTTTTGTGAAATATTTGTTCTATAGTTCCAGGCCAGCACCTGGAACCTGGCTAAAATTAATTAAAAAAAACAACAACAACAAACAGGAAAAATCATGAATTTCTTGTTTGGGTGAAAAAGCATTCCTATTAAGAAATGATAGATGGCTAATCCTACTCTGAGTCCTGAAAACCGGTGGTATGATTGTTGAACGGGTTAGGGGTATAGGAGAGAAACTCAGTGCGGAGTACATACAATTTCAGCTTGAATAACACTTAACAGATCCTCTATTCCAACTATTTATATTTACAAAGAAGAAACTGAGGCATAGAATTACTTGATAAGAGAAGCAGAGTTGAAAACTAGAGCTCCTGATTGTTCTCAAAATAATTTTTATCACATCACATTGCATTGGGTTCTAAGTGAGAGGGCTTCCTATTTAGCAATGTCAAGGTCATGTGTTAATGTGTTAAAAAATTAGACGAGGAATAGGGTATTGGAGTAAGGCTACAGAGAGTGTAAAGCTGGGCTTTCCCTTATCATTTGTTGTCAACAACAGGATGATTGTTAGTATTACCCAGTCCTCAGCACCATGAACACAGAGACACTGGATATTAAGGAGGACTTTAAAACAGAATATTAGTAATGCAGAGCTGTAAAGAGCCACGATAGTATTAATTCAGTCTCCCATACACATAGTGGCCTGTCTGCAGCTCCAGTCTAGAGAAACCCAGTTATTCACTTGTAGAGGGCAGCCACATTCTCAGAAAGCTCTATTCAATTGGAAGGGCTCATCTGTGTTACGTCAAAAACTACTTCCTCTAAATATCCATTCTGTGTCTTGAAGTACAAATAAATGAGTTCCACTTAAGAGAAAATGAAACAAACCAACTTCCAATGATTTAAAAATACTAACATGATCCTCTTAAGTTTACTCAAAGCTAGTGTTTCTCAAACATCAGCTGTATTAGAATCCCTGGAGGACTTGTTAAAACAAATTGCTGGTCTCTACTCCAAGTGTCTGATTCATTAAGTGTGGAATCTGAGAATCTGCATTTCTAACAAGTTCCCCAGGTGATCCTGATGCTGTTGGTCTGAGAACCACACTTTGAGATCCACAACTCTAAGCTAATCAGTCTCTTCATTACACCTTACAAGACAAACTTTCCTAATCTGATACCCTTCTATTTGTCTTTATTAATGCTTTAGAAATTTAGCTGTTAACTTTTTTATGCATTTTACATTCATTACAGCTTTCCTTGGTGGACATAGAGGATTTTTCTACTTGAAAAAAATGCATTTTTCTTTAAAATATCATTGAAGTGTAATTAGTGATATAAAGCAAGATGACTAAAAGAATCTCTCATTATTATGTTTGCATAGGCTGTATACAAATTATTTAAACTAGAATGCATTTGCTAAGTAAATTATTTCTATTTCCATCACTTAATAGTGAATATTATGGTGATTAAGGGGAAAATAAAAAGCTTCTTTTTTTTTTTTGAGATGGAGTCTCACTCTATCACCCAGACTGGAGTGCAGTGGCATGATCTTGGCTCACTGCAACCTCTGCCTCCCTAGCTCAAGCGATTCTCCTGCCTCAGCCTCCCAAGTAGCTGGAATTACAAGTGTCCACCACCATGCCCAGCTAATTTTTAGTCGAGATCACCATGAGGGGGTCTTGAACTCCTGACCTCAAGTGATCTGCCTGCCGTGGCCTCCGAAAGTGCTGGGATTACAGGCATGAGCCACCACGCTCGGCTAAAAGAAGCTCTTCTGAGCTTCTTTTAACTTTGTTTTCCCATTATGGAGTTTATGGCAATATGAGAAAGTCTGAATTTATAAGCAGAAGACCTGATTTTGAAATCCAGGGACCTGCATTTCACAATGGCTTTGATGTGTTTTGATTGTGCACCTTTAGATACCTTATCGGTTTCTTCATTTTTACATGGCAATGAAATAATAACAGCTACCCATTAAATTCTGTATAGAAGTAAGGGACAGACACAATAACACTTGGATATCTATAAAGGCTTTGTGAATTTTGGTATAATATCTAATGTTTATGCACATGCTGTTTGATTTTTTACATTTGGAATTCCACTCCATGAGAGGAAAAGTAACATAAGAATTCAGATTCTTCTAAGTGTCTTTGGGCATAAGGCCTCCATTGACTAAGTACATTGCCTACATAATGTCTCCTAACCCAAATGAATCTCTGTTAAACCAAGCTCCAGAGGGTGCCAAATATAAAGTCCTTGAGCATATGCAACTTAGATCCTCTGATTAGACAACTGCAGTATTGAGACTTCAGGTTCCCCATTGTAGACCACAGACAGTACCTGTAATTCTACTCAAGTTTTAAATGTTATACTCTTTGTTAAGAAAGAATGACAATGATTTGATTCACTTTCCATCACTGGGGTAGGGAGAGGGGGAAACTCTAGGAATGTGGCTTACCAGTGAGGTTCCAGTTCTATAAATCATAAGACAAGTTTTGATGGGCAAATATTGGACCATAGGGCTGAGGTTGCTTTGCACCACTACATGTAGACATCTACTAACCCTTGAAGAAAAAAAACATGAGGAGAAAATCAGTTAAGTCAGTTGAGTATTCCTTTATGAGTATGGAACAGACTTACATAACAATTCTGCAGGTAATAGCTCTGGAAAGGTCAACCACTTATTTTTGGACAACTCTTTTCTATTCTGTATGACCACTTTTTCACCAAAATGATACTAAATAAATATGCTATAAGAAGCTATATTTTGACATTACTGTTTTAGGCAAAGATATACTCACCAACTTACTCCACAAGAGTTTCTAATCAGAGAATATCATATGGATCTATTTGAATTGCTCCCATGCTTGGCTGAGCCCAAAATAATTTACTGTGCATATGTACACCAAGTGAGAAGGTTGAGGAGGTGTCACCGTACATCTCTTTATTCTGTTTTTTTTTTTTTTTTTTTTTTTTTTTTTTTTTTTTTTTTTTGTATGTGTGTGCTATTTTCATGTGTTTTGAAAGGCTCTCTTGCTTAGCCTTTATTTTGCCGGTAAAGATTTTTTTCTGTGCTATAACTGTATTTTTAAGTCTAGTGTGAATTCAAGAAATCCACAAATTCACAAAAGATTAAGAACAATTTGTGAATAAAATGATGCAGAAATAAAAAATGCATTTTCCAAAAAGTAACTCCCTTGCAGTCCTTCTCCCCTACCTACCACTTTCTATTAAGTGTCTTCTTCCTACTATATTAAGTGCCATGAGCTTCCAATTCATTGTATTTTAAGTATAAGCTATACTTATTAACCTTTATGTTATTCTTTGCTACTTAAATAATTTGCTTTCATAATTCAATTGATGTATTGTTCAATTGATATTTTTAATTGGTATATTTTGATATATATTGATAATTCATATATATATATAATTCATTTGATATATTTTGGGCATGGAGGGTTAAAAGGAATCATTTCATAATTTTTCTACTTAAAGGAAATCTTTTTTCATTTAACAACTTTTCCCATGGGGATAGAGTTTTCATGAATAAATGAAAGTCATTAAATGAGGTATATTGTATACTTTTAAGATTCACAGAAAGAAGCAGCAATAATTTAGTTGGGCAGAGGGTAGAAGTTTGGACCTTGGTTCCCTGATTCCTGGGACAAGTTCTTTAACTTTTTTCTTCATCTTTTGACATTTTTGGGGGGTTGTCTCCTCCTCTTCCAGTCTCCAGGTCAAATACTTGACCTTTGAATGATGTTCAACTATTTAAAAGATGAGTTGGCCAGCTCAGCTCCTGTCTCAGACAGACTGTCTTTAAATGTATTTTCAACAAGTCTTCAGACAGGAATTTTTCCTTTGTTCAATTTTGTTCATGTTCTTACCTAACTTTTCAAGTGCTACTATTTCCTTTTTAAATGTAAGTCTTGAGAAGGGCAAACATTATTGGAAAAGAGAGTCTTACTAGCATAATTGTGCATTATCTTTCTTTTATATTGCAGATGGAAAACATTAAACCTAGAGGGAACAGAAATATGCTCAATCAGATATTGATAGTAAAATTTCCACTAAAAATACTTACATGTGGAAAGAAAACTGATTTTTTTTAAAGTGACAACTTTCCATCATTTTTAAGAGCTAAATGACGTAGAAAATTGAAACTGCCTCTTGAGAGTCAGACCTGCTGATGCTGCCCCTTCCTATTTTTGCAATTTGATGTTTTATGAGGGATTTGGGTGGGATGGGAGGGAGGAAGTAGTCTTGGAGGGCTGTGTATCAGAATTTAAAGGTAAGGAAAGTACTCGGAAAGGAACACAGTGCTCTGTCCCACGGCTTAGATTAAGTTGATTAAGTTTTGGTCAAAATTACTTACAAAAAGTTTAAAAGTTTTGTTAAAAATAAAAAACGACAATAAAGTACACATATTTAAGATGTACAGTTTAGTAACTTTGGACCTATCTTTCACACAGATTTATATCTGTGAAACTATCACCAAAAGCAAGACGTAAACATATCATATCCATCATCCCCAATAGTTTCTTCACACCCCACACTGATCTCAGACAATCACTTATCTGCTTCCTATTTTTACAGCTGAGTTTGTATTTTCTAGTTTCATATATAGGTGGAGTTATACAGTATGTACTCTTAATGTCTGGCTTCTTTCATTATGTACAATTATTTTTAGATTCATCCAGGTTGTTGCATGTATGAATAGCTCATGGGTGATTAGTCTTTGTGTGGACATAGGCTTTCATTCATTTTGGGTAAATAAATAGGGTTGAACTCTGTGGTGGGTGTATATTTAATTTAAAAAAATCAAACTATCTTTCAAAAGAGTTGTACCTGAAAAAACAAACAGGGGACAAAATATTTGAAACAGTGTTTTTTAAGACAGTGAACAAGGTGGACAGGTAAATTTTGTCCCTATTACTCTATTTTGGCCAGAAACAGAAGAACAATAATCACTTTTAATTTATAAAGAAAATTAAAGGAGAACATAAGATTTTAACATTGTTTTGAAAAGAGGGCAGGAGAATTTTAATTGCACAGATGACACACAGAAGCGTTAGTCAAAACTGAAGTTTTATTTCACTGCCATATATTCAGTGGTTTATATGGAGATATAAAATTTCATATAATTGCAAATCTTTGAAGTTTGATTTTTTAATGAATAATAATCTTCAAAACTTTGTCGATTAAAAAAGAATTTTTTCATGTAATAGTTTCAAATATAGACTAATATTTTAATTTCCTGAGTCTTCCAAATTGGAATTATTATAGAAGGCTTTGAAAAATACTAAAGAGGCGTGCTTGCTCAAATCTAGAAAATACTTGCCTTCAAGACTGTTCTCTGAGCAGACCAAATTGTCTGGAATTTTTTCCTGATTGATATCTTAGGACTCTGGTTTTATAGCTTTGTGATTTATGGCATGTTTTTTAGCTTTTCTAAGCATCAGTTTTCTTATCTATGAGTTGGAGATAATGATCATAATATTTACCTCCTATGGTTGCTATGTGAATCAATGAGACAATCTGTATCAAATATTCAGTACCATGCCTAGCTTATAGTAAATCCTCAATAAATGCTAGCTATTATAGTAATTATGACTGTGAAAAAGATAATGTAAGGAAACAAGGCACATAGTAAAAATGAGCTTACAAAGGGAAAGTGTCAGGGTGCTAACTGCAAGCTTTGACAATTTTCAAATTTTGAGTACGTTTTGGTTAACAGTTTGGGCCTAAACCTGAATGGTGTCCACATGGGCTTTGCTAGGATGATAACCGCGGCACGCTTTTGCCAGTAATATAGCGTGATGAGGCTTTAGGGCTCTACCACAAAGGGACCTACAAAAAGTATGATCAGGAAGTTGAATAACTATATGAATTGTCTTTTGTCTTCTTGGAAAGTAGAACCCACCTACAGTCCAGAAATAGTTTATTGGGAGGCAGGCTGTGACTACCTACCTAGCTTTGTGGGGTTTTAAAATATTTTAAAATTAGGTAATTTTCAAATCAACTGCACTCTAGAAATTCCTCTTTCTCTCTAAGAATATTGTTCTTACAGGAAAAAAGGTGTTTCTTAGACATAAAAATAAGCATAATCTTGAGAGCATAGAAGTTAAACAAATATAGATTCTGGGGAACAGGGCTTATTGGAGTTTAAGGAAAAAGTGGCTAGTTTAAAAGATCTTTAACAAAAATGACTAAATTCTGGCTGAAGAAATAGCTGTTACCTAGTTTGTCTTCTCTCAAAGTGGAAGCTCACACACATGTTGCATTATGAGTAATAAGGACCTTCATAAAGATGCATGTTGTGTGGTATTTGTTTATTTCTTATTAGCTCCTCAGAGCCCTTTCTTAATCTTGCCCACTCTCACCCCAAATGCTACACCCAATTTTAAATTTAAATTCAGAGTCATTTCAGACAATATTTCTCTTTTTCTGATTAGTCCTAGAATTACTTCTTTAGCCTAAACTCCTTGGACCCTTCATATTCAATCTTTTCTGTATAAAAGTGGTTATCACTAATTCAGAATGCAGCCTCCAAAGAGAAAATCAGCTCTATAAACCCAAATAGATGTCTCAAAAATCTGTGAAATTATTGCTGTTCAAGCCTTGACATATTGTCTTCATTAGCCCAGCTGTGTGTCCATCATAAATACTATCAAAGAGCTGACTGTTTTCTCCACGCTCTTTTGAAAGTCTAATATGAACTCAGCAGCAATACAATCTGGTTTGTTAACAGCAACCTCCAGACTCAGAGACAGTTCAAATGACCATTATCTGGAAAAGTGCGACAGAGAAGCTGTTACTTGTTATGATGCTTAATTTACAAATTAAAAGCTCTTCAAACCCTCATTTCAGAGCTGGCCTTATTTGGGGCAGTAGTGATGGATAATAAACGTTGTTCTAAATTGTAAGATTGCTTGAAAATGTAGAATGACAAAATAATTATACTTAAATTGACAACTATTTTTCATTTCTTAACACTTTCACAACTATGATGCAATCAAAATCGTTGGGGCTTGTTAGCCTATGCATAAGCTTGTGGAATAATATATGTACTTAAACTACTTACAAGTTTTCTTTAACTATCACTGCCTAGAATTTATTTCAAGTCCATCTTTCTAGATTATGTGAACATTTGCATTGGAACATGTAGAGAGGTAAATGTATTAACTTTTGGTGTTAACTTTTTAAAATAAAAGTATATACTTCATGTAATAAGATCATATAGAATGTCAAAGACCAGAGAGAAAATTAATAAGATTTTAAATAATCTCTTAAGAGGTTAAAATAATATTCTATATTTAGTAGCACTTCTAATTGACTAATTTCAAGAATTTCATGAAAGATACTATGATTTATAATCACTTATTTATGTATTCATTTATTCAAAACACATATATTGAGTGACAGACAGACAGATAGAATGACTATGTGATAGACATTCTGCTAGGTGCTGGATATAATGAAAACATCTTGAGACTGGAGTCCAAAAAAAGGGTGAATCTAGTTTTGCTTCCGCCACTAAAAAATTATGTGATCCTGAGCAAGCCCTTTAGCTCTGTGGTTTTATTAATGAGTTGGAAAAAGTATGAATGATAATTCTTGCCTTGTTGGCATACAGATACTCAGAATTATTATCATGTGAAGATAGTTAACTTGTTAGACCAGTGGTTTTCAAATTTCAGAAACTGATACATTAATTTGTTTGGCAGACAGGTCTCCTCCTACTCATGTTCACTTCTTGCATAATTGCTTCTATTAGAGTGTACCCGGGACCTATGATGTGTTTCTAACCAATGCGACAAAGTAACAGGGCATACATGATTACTTGTACGTGATCACATTCCATGAGATTTTAGTACCTGCTTTGTAAGGAGAGTCTCTCCTTGCTGGCTTTAAAGAAGCAAGCTGCCACATTGTGAACCTCCCTATGAAAGGGGTCATGTAGCAAGGTACTGAGGGCAGTCTCCATGTAACAGCCAGCAAGACACTGGGCTGTCCATCCAGTGCAGCGCACAAAAAACTGGATGCTGCCAAAACCCAAGTAAGCAAGGCAATGAGTCCATTTTCAGTCGAATGTCAGATGAAACCACAGCCTTGGCTGAAGCCCTGAGTTTAGCCTCGCAAAGGAAGGACACAGCTAAGTCATACCTGAACTCCTGACCCACAGAAACAGTGAGAAAATAGATGAGTGCTGTTTTAAACTTCTAAGGTTGTGGCAATATTGTTACACAGGAGTAGATCATTAATATAACGTGTCATAAAATAAATTTGGTAGCTGGTGGTCTGCAATTTAAAGAATGAAATAGAACAGATGATAGAGAATAGAAGTGTCAGCAGCTTTCATTAAAATTTTACTTCAATTATACTGCATATATATGTCCATATCAGGTCACAATAAAAATATATTTCATAATGTGAGTTATAGTAAGAGAAAAAAAATGTAAAGCCTACACAAGACCTCTTGAAATTTTAAATGTACGTATACTCACGTATCTATGAAGACTTTAGAGGGCCTCTGATTTCTTTGGGATTGTATAAGCAGCCAGTGAGAAAGCAAAAATGCAAATGCTCCTTGACTTTCGATGGAATTATGTCTCAATAAACCCATTATATGTTGAAAATTTCTTATCACATTTAGGTTATTTTAGATTTTGGAGAATTAGGAAGATTATGTCTGGGATAAGTTATAGAATTATCTAATGTCCATTCAGTAGTCATTTTGTAAACAGAGAGAGAGAACTAAACAAGAGTTTAAGTTCTAATTTAGACCTATTTTCCTAAATGTGGCCTTCATTTCATTGCTAATACTGAATGATTTTCATTTGCAGGTAATTTAAATTTTATAAAAATTTTGAATTTATCTTAATAAATATTCAAAATACAAGTTACTCCTTAGGTTGAAACTAACATAAATAATGTCTCCATTCCATCTCTGAAGGTTTTGGCAGCATATTACACTTTTTTAGTGGTATGTGAATAAGGCAAGTAGCAGGAAGGTGATTTGCAAATGTCTAAAATCTGAATCAGGTACAGCAGGCCAAATTTTGGTTTAATGTATTAAGAAATGGAAACACAGAGGCTTTAAAATGTCTTGGCTTGTTCAATAGTACTCATGGGATCAAACACTGAAGAAAAGGAATAAGCTATTGTCTAAGTTAATGTAAATTGTGAACTCTCTTGAATTAAATAATTTATACTGTAGGAAGTGTACACATGCTTGTCATATGATAAATGTTGGGGTTGTGTGATATGCCTGTGTATGTGTATGGTGGAGATACGTGCCTGTATGTATGTATGTGTGTGTTTTCTGGTGGTTCCTGCATCATACATTGTGCTAGACTTAGAAAATAAGATGGCTAAGGCATATTTCTATCCTTTCAGTGTTTATAGATTAATAAATGATCATAATTAGTAATGTACTCAATAATAAATAAGTTGTTGAAATGCTGATTATTAGAAGCCTCTTTTGAGAATCATGGGAAAGATGTAAAACGATGTTGGCTTTCACATCAGAAGATGTGGCTTCAGACTCTAATTCCACTATTTGCTGGTTTTATGATCTTGGACAATTAAACCTCTGTGTGCTTCATTTTCTTCATCTATATAATAGAGATCTGATTCCTTTCTTCACTGGATTGTTCATTAGTCCAGTTTCTCCAGAGAAACAGAACCAACAGGATACGTGGTGTGTGTGTGTGTGTGTGTGTGTGTGTGTGTGTGTGTGTGTATAGAGATTTATTTTTATAAATTGGCTCATATGAGTATGGAGGCTTATGAGTTTAAAGTCCAAATTATGCAGGGTAGGCTAGCAGTCTAGAGACCCACAGAAGAACCCATGTGACAGTTTAAGTCTGGAGGCGGTCTGCCACAGAATTATCTCTTGCTTGGGAAAGGTTAATATTTAGTTCTATTAAGACCTCCAACTGATTGGACGAAGCCCACAAACATTATGAAGGGCAATCTGCTTTACTCAAAGTCAACTTATTTAAATGTCATTTTCATCCAAAAACACCTTAGCAGGAATACTCAGAACGTTTGACCACATATCTTGGCACTATGGCTCAGTCAACTTGACACACAAAATTAACCACCACAAGTTTACCCCTTGTTAACTTGGCAACCATTTACATGACTTAAAACCATACTTAATCTCCAAATAAGGAAAATAACAAGGTCATACTTCCACCTAACATGATACAACTATCTTGCTTCTTGCTTACAACCACAACTGAAGATGCACTAACCGTTTCCTCAGAAGAGGACACAAAGTCTTTGAATAATGTTTACTCTTATACTTGATAACTTATAACTTAAATACTATGATAATAAAGTCTATATATATTACGTACGTGATAAAGAGATCAGAGAGGGAAGAAAACAAAAATATAATATATGTATATTTATAAATTGTTATGAGGATTAAATGAAATAAAATATACATAGCACCTAAAAATTTCTAGCATATGGCAAGTTGTTACCAGATGCTGTTTCTCCATAGTGTACTCTAATTTAGGATCAATCTCTGGCTACACAGTGTCATACATTAACAACGATAAGAAGTAGCCTTTGTACAAGGGTGGGCATGATAATTTGTATAAGGTATGGCTTTACATATTTTGGTAAACAATAGATTACATATGTAATAATTAGGTGCCTATTTATTTTTATATAAAATATCATTCTCCTACACTTTTTGCATTTTAGACCATGTAAGTGCAATTGTGAAATAGTTGGCAGAGGAAATCCAGAACTTTTATATTTTTTAAAAATCTGAAACTAATTCTTAAAATGCTACATGTAGATAATAAAATAGGCCCAAATAATTGTGTGTAGCTATGTGCCTATCTGAATTATTTGCCTCAGAATGATGATTACGTGTGTGTACACACATATAAACACACACACAAACACATACATACACACACACACACACATATATATATATAAAGGCATTAAATAACTGCCTTTTAAATCTCCTGCAACTGATAACTGGGAGTTTCTGTAATTCTTTGAAATGTTCAATCTTACTGTATATCCACAATGTAATTGAAAATGCTATAACATTATGCATGTCACCCCCTGCTCTCTCCTAGGTAATCTAAAAAATAAAGAAAACTATTGGACCTTGAGCAATTAATCCAGATATAAGATAAAGATCTCTACATCCATATATCTTGCATTATAGTTTGGCTTCCACTTATAAAAGGTCTTTTCCTCAATAAGGCAAGAAATGCATGCCTATGCTAAAATTCTATTTCTTACTTCATAACACTTTTCCTGATCCTACTGTATGAATGTAACATATGGTGAATATTTTTTCTATTAATTAAAGTCCTTTACATTTAGAATGGTATTTTTTAAAGCTCTTCAAACTTCTCATACTCCTTAAAAAAAAATTCCTTCACATAGAAATGCTTTATTCATTATTTGATACCCCAAGCTTTAAAAATATTTATGTTAACTGGTTTATTCTGTTTTTCTTTCTTCAGCACTCCTCACCCTCTCTTCGTATGCTCAGGCAATACCATGAGGGGGAAAACAGTCTCACTCACACACCTGCACAGAAGTCTATGGAAACTCTTGCATACCAAGAAGCCTAGTTCACATTATATCTTTCCTCCCATTCAAAATTATAATAATAAACATGTTTAATGATCAGGAATTTAAATACCACTTTCTTATTTCCAGTCACTATGCTAAGATCACAGAAATAAACTTTTAGCAGTGTGTATATAATATTTTTAAAAATCTACCCAATTAAGTTTTTCTGAATCCAATCTTTCCATGCCTCACAAAATCATCTATATCTAGTTGTTTTCACAATTTCCTGATTAAATATGTCAATAGATTTTTTTCTACTGCTCACTCCTTTATTTATCCAGAGTATTAATGAACTTTTTTACCTCCTGTGGATCCATAAGTATTGCTATTTTATTATCAAAAAACAATCCTTAATTGGACTGAAAATAGAATTGTAGACCAGCCCCCACCTAAGTAGTAAATTCATTATTTTGGCTCCAAAGTTACCATTTATTTGTTCATTCATTCACTGATATTTATGGCATGCCTACCACATGCCAGTCATTATTACCGGTGCTTGGGATTACACAAAGGAAAAGATGCATGAGGCTGCTTCTTTCATAGGTCTTTGATTCAGTAAGAGAGATCATTAAAAACAACCAAATAAAGCAGAAACTTCTTATGATGATAACTTCTATAGATGTATGGAACAGGAAAATCTGGGATATGATGACCAGGTGGGTGAGAGTTGGAATGCATGGCCAAGGAAGAGTGAATAAGGAAGTCCTCTTTGAATAGTTAACATCTGAATTGAGGCTAGAATAATTAGAATGAGCCAACCAGGCAAAATTTCACGGGATAAATTTTCAATCAGAAGGAACAACAGATGCAAAGGCTCAGAGGCCAGAACAAACATGGTATGCCTGAAGACAATAAAGAAGGCATGTATAGTTGGAACTAGGTAGATAACTAACTGCAACTGAGGTGAGGCTGATAATTTTTCAACTACCTGTCTTTAATAATAATGGCTAAAATGTATTAAGCTCTCAGTATGTACCAAGCAACCAGTACAACATTCATCATCTCAATTAATCCTCAAAACCACTGCATGAGGAGACTAATGTTTACTTCCATTTTATAATAAACTAAACTGAGGTTCAGAGAGGTGAGTGAGTTGCTGATGGGTATTTAACTAGCAAGGGTACCAGTGCACACTGAACCAAGCCTGGGTCCTTAGCTAGTAAGTTACACTGCCAACCTAACATCTTTTCTGCTAATTACCTAAAGTATTTTAACCTTATTTTATGTGTTACCTTTACAACTAGAGGTTAGCCACTTTCATTCCAGGACTGCTACGTATGGTACCTTTGGCACCTTTAGAATACCTTTATTTACTAGGTAGATGGTGTTGATGTACTGGTAACTGTTTAGCAACTAACCCCAGTTGTCTCCCAAGTAAGCCCTGATTTATGGTATTTATTGATTTCTGTGGTGTGAATTCTATCACAATAGCTTATTTCAGGCTAACTACCTGTCTACCAAAAGTACAATGGAGAAGTAGTGTGCCCATTTGGTTCTCATGAACCGATGTGAGCCAGCTCTGATACACCAGTGCTAAGAGAGAACCAATAAATATTAACTTGAAAGAAAAATCTACCAACAGGGAATAGTTTGGAATCCTCTTGATGAAAGTCAGAATCACAAAGACTAAAACAAAATGCATGTTACTACTCTCCATTCGCTAAATTTATTATTAGGGAGAAAGGTAGAAGGCAGTGCATGGAAAAATGGATGTCTCTTCCCCTGCTTCATGCCAGCGAGATTTTTATCATTGCCAACAAAATGTTTTGCAATTGAGTTTGCTCATGGAAGAGCAAATCTCATTCTTCGATATAGTGTACACAAATGGTTATTTCAAAACAAAGAGGCACTGCACCTTAGGTACCTATATAAGTTCAGGATGGTTTTGCTAATTGAGAATTTAGGAGACCAAGCCCCTGGATGCAGCACCTGAGGAATTGTTTTACAACATGGAAGCCATTAGACAATATGGACCTTCTAAGAATAAGCAGGAATCTTTGCAGTGAGGGTGGGGAAACTGCCTTCCAAGTGCAAATTCCAACATGGAATCATCAAATAATAATTCATGGCAGAGATACAACATATGCTCTTATGATAGAGTGGGAGTTAGAGGACACAGAGAGCAAGTAAGCAGCAGAAACTTCATGAGTTACAGCACCTCATTGCCTTTATAAAACATATTTATTGAAAGAGAAAATGCAATATTTTGGTAGAAGGAGATGAAGTAGGTAGTCTAGATTGCTCACTTATGGTAGAGTGTGCAATTTTACAGCTGGGATATGCCCGTCTGCCTTGTGTCTTTCCAGACTCACAGCCTATCCAGAGCAGGAGTTGAGTATACACAATTTAATACATGAAACAATCAAGGTGCTTAGGTAGAACTTGGGAAATGGAGAATTTTATAAAAAGGAAGCCTATATTTTCTTTTAGAAGTTCTCAATTGCCCTCTTCTCCTTGCCTTTTTAAAAGTTAATTTGATTAGTGCTATCTTTGGAAAGCTGTGCTAGTGGTGTGTGTGTGTGTGTGTGTGTGTGTGTGTGTGTGTGTGTGTGTGTGTTTTCTTGGAACAGTTAGATTAATTCACCTGTATAAAATGCATTATTGTTATTATTATAATTTACTGCTAGAGTTTGGGAATTGTTGCTATTTTCTTAGGAAAGTCTTAATTTTAAGAACACATCATTGGACTAGGGGACAGAAGCCTAATGCCCTCAGATCATTCAGGCTTACAGCAAACGTCTGCTTTACTTAACCAATGTTATAGCAGAGAGGTAGCTTATAAAGTTATTAGAGAGAGGCATATTCAATCTGAATTTTTAAAGCTGAAAAGAGATTGACCATGAAAATGCATCAATAAGGTTAATGTGTGCAGATATATATATATTATATATAATTATAAATATATATATATATTTTTTTTTCTATAGCAAGGAAAGGAAACTCATGTTCTTTCCATAAAAACTTTCAATCAAGTGCTTCTGTGTATTTTTTATTCTTTCTTATGAAAGGACAAGATAGAATTGGACCCTTTATCTACTTGGCAAATCAGAATATCGAAATAACATAAGGAATTTTTATAGCCAAGAATAGCAATCTCAAATAATGGATATAGTGCCCAATGTTCTTTGCTGAAAATACACAATATTTTAAAATCTCTCTACTTTGTACCTTTTCTTTTTAGTCAAGAATAATATATTTTCTCTATGTAAACATTTAAGAGAGAGTTCTTATTTTCTATTAAATAACCTGCTAGTTTTGTTGAAATGTTTCTTTAAAATATTTTGGATTGCAATCATATGTTGAGGGGTTCTTTAAAGATAAGGATAGGTAATCAGTTTTGTGTTTTCGGTAATATGATTCTGGAATATCATTATTTTTCCCTTATAAATTTGATTAGTAAAAAAATACTATTAAAAGGTCACAGTAATTCTTTGTAAGTTGGTCTTCCAATAGCTATGTTTAGAAAAAAAAAATTCAATGGATACTTTGAGTTGATAAGCATTAGTGATAAGCCTTCTTTGTTATTGTCTTTTAAAAAGCATGAAAATGTCTTTCCTATTTGGAGTTGTTTTCAGGAAATATGGACTCTTTTCTCTCTCTCACTACCTCCTGGCTACAGTCACTTTCTATGCTATTTGTGTATCTACATTATTCATGCTTACAAGCTCAGCTGTAAAATAAAAATAGAGTGAATGAATGAGTTCTAAGGATCAACATAAAAATATGGCCTGAACTCCAGCCAAACCTTGAATCTAACTTATTTTACATAGTTCACCACTTTCTTTTTCATGGAAAATTCTATTAGCCAATCTATTCCTATTCTAAAAACCTGGTATTCTGAAATTAAGCTTTATGCCCAGGACTCTTAATTAAGATAATAAAATCTCAAGATTTCATGTATTCTGTATATTACTAGATCTCTGTAAGATCTGGAAAGTTTTAGTATCAATCAAATGTGAGCATGCTTGGTTTTGTCTGTTTCTGAAATTAAGATCTCCTTATTTTTGAGTGCATTTTTATTTACTTACCAGTATTGAAAATACCATGTGTTTTTCTTTGAAGCTATAAAAAAATTAATATGGAATTTCTCCAACCTCACTATGCTAATATTCTGGGAGGCATGGTCCTCAGAGACCATCTGAGGCTGGCTGCTACTGCTGCTGATACTGGTAAATTGAAAAGCAAAACACTAACGACATAGTGAAAAAGCATGGTCAAGTTTACATCAGACTTAACTGTTCCTGCTGTAATGCAATTCTTTCAACACATAATAGTGACTAATCTGGGTGAAATTTTTCACTTAGGGAAAAAAATATTTCTAAGCTCATTTTATTGGCTCCAGAGTTTCATGTATATAAAACAGAAAATTATATATGTGACAGGGCTCAATACTGGGACTAATACGTCTCCAAGCCTGAAATGAAAAACATACAGTTTTCTGGCAATTTTAGCTTTTTGTAAATTGTCCTCTCAAGCTGACGAACCCCAATCCACAGCTTCCCAGCTTTCTGCCATCAATTGTAGTGAAATCATTGTCAATTAATCAACTGGAAGAGCAAACACCTGCCCAATTTATTATTATTTTTTTTTACAAGTAATTAAGGGGTCCAATAAAGCAGCAGGAGCAGATACGTTTTCGGGTAAAAGCATATGTCAAAACCTGCATGCTTCTAAGCAATCCCACAACAGAGAGTGAGAGAGAGAGAGAGAGAGAGAGAGATAGAGATAGAGAGAGAGAGAGAGACAGACAGACAGACAAAAGAATATATCTCTTTTGACAACAAAAAGCCACAGATACTCTGAAACTTGGAACAAAGAGGCTTGTCAAGCAACGATCTTTATTGCCCAGGATCCCACACCTGCAAGCATATGTAAAATGTTCAAAGTAACATATGTGAGAGATATATGTAGGTCACTCTGTTTGTGTAGGTGGCATAGGTACTATTGGCCTGGAGACAGACAATGAGCCTGTATCTACCAGTTTTATGTATATTTAGTCAGCCAGACAACAGAGATGGACCCTAAACTTTGTCTCTTCTCCACCAAAAGAGAGTGAGAGAGAGCGAGGGAGAGAGAAGCAGCCGGGTGGCAGAAGCCCATGTACACTTGCACAAAACAGGTGGTGTTCTAGTTAGGATGCCATATTTGCTATTTAGGGTTCCTGTGATCTCTGGAAGGATGGGTAAGCTATAGGGTGCGTAGGAAGAAGCTACACAAAGCATCCATAGCACTCCAAGCCTACAGGCTCCGTGTGACCTGGCACTTCACATACGAAGATGGGTTATCTCAGCAAGCCTGCTACAGCGTCTCTGTGAAATTTGGGTTACCACATTTAGCTGTAGGATTGCAGCACGTAATACCACAGATAGGAGATAATGCCTCAGGCATGTGGCTGGGGCAATGTAAGCATCGCAAGACTAATTATGGTAGATTTAGGGGTTGGGGGAGATGGAGGTAAGGCAGGACGTGAAATGGGTAAAGAGACGTGGCTTGTGGCTTGCTAGTGGCTGTCATGGCATATGCTCTCCTACAGCCTGGTACCCACACCTACACTGACAAACCAAAACAAAGCTATAAAATGTCATTCTGTGCCTCCATCTTCTTTCTGGGGCAGACAACAATAAATCAGAATTTGTCTTCCTCAAAGTCCAACAGCACATTAAAGAGGCAGAATTTATTTTTTCTTTTACTTTTGACTGTCCTTTTTGAGGCTGAAATGACAGGTTAAAATCTTTTTGATGTCACTGCATGAATTTTTTCTTTAATGATTCAGTGGTCATTGCTCTGAGTGGTCAGAAGACTCTCAATATATTTACGAAGCACATTGTCTCCTCTTGGGACCTCACCAAAATTTGTTTCTTTACATTTTTGTTAATGAGCTTTATTTCTCACTATACTTTTGTTCAATAATCTCTCCAACCCTGGTACCAGTCCTGGATAAATCTGGTAGAATTCAGAGTAATGCTGAACTGCAGTGGTACTTCTTGCTAGCCCAGCTGTCTCAGGGTTTGAACCTGTTCATGTTTTCCATCTCCCAGTGTTTCCTTCTGATTTACAAAGACCATTTGAATACTACATCAACTCAGAAGGGTCATTTCACTCACCTCTCAATTTCTCATGAGAAAGAATTGCTTATCATAATCTTTGCCCAATACATATAATAGGGTTTTTATGAAGCTCAAATGTAAAAAGGTATTTTCACATGTAATTAGACTATGTTCAGTATGTTGGACTGCCATCGCTCCTCTTTCAGGTAAAACCCTACTTGATCTTGGAAAAATGCAAACAATGAGATTTGGAGCATGTAAGAGACATAATAAGTTGTCCAGGAAATCTTAAAATATATTCTGAAAAATACTATGTATGGTAGTCATTAGTACTGTTCCCAAATTATTTTAGGATCTCTGCCTTTTGGGCATATGTCGGGATTACATTTCCTGTCCTCTTGCTTTTGGATGAAACTGTATGACTAGTTTTACACAATTAATTGTGAGTCACCTCGGACTGAGGGCACCTAGATGTTGGTGTTTGGGTGGAATATTCTTGAACTTTAGGTTTTCCCTCTAGCACAGCAACTGGCCTGCTTCATATACTGGCTCTTTCTTCAGTTTTGGTCCATGAACACAGTGCTCCTGATCCCTAAGGACCTGCTGAACATGGATCATGATGTAAGAAATGGATTTACTGACATAAACCATTGATGTCCGGGAGGCTCTGCATTACCTCAGTATAATATAGTCTACCTTGACTGTCAAACCAGTCCATTGGGAGTGCAATACAGGTGGTTAGCAAAAAGGGGTACAAGCCCAAACAAGTTTTGGAGAAGCTAATTAGAAGAAAACTAAATAGGTTACGTGGACTGATTTGGATCCATTAATGGATTGTGACTCTTCACAAGTCTGTTGTAAGTAAACCAAAATGTCCCATATACAGTTCTTTTGATTTCAGGATTATTCCAAAGGACTAATACATGCCACGGAAAGCATGCCAACTCTCCACCACTTCACCAGCCTTTGTCTTAATGTGACTACATTGGGACAGTTCCCCCTCCTCAGGAACACTAGCTCATGGCATGGTGCTGGTTTTAATGCTGTTCCAGGTTCTCTGTAATTTATTTGTCTTAGGAAGCCTAAAAATTCATCTGCTCTTGAATGTTAGCTAGTTTCAAAGGAAAATGCTATAATATATACAGAAGAGAGAGTTGTACTATTCTCTAAAAGGTGATGTAATTTTTGAAAAGGTAGACTGACATTTTTCTGGCTCACTAATTTCTTTTATTTTTCTAATTAAAAAATACACTTCATTTATGAGAAAAAAATATATTACCATACGTGCTACAAATAGAAGCCAAAACACCAAAGAAAGTAACTGCTAAAAGCTGGCTAACTGGAATGTAATATATTAGTTTCAAACAGAACTCCACAACACACACACACACAATCACATACATGCCCAGAATTTTGACCTTAATTTTTTTCTAAGGTTTTTTTTCTTTTGAAGGTTCTTTCTAAGGTCGTATCTAAGCTTCATTTTGGCCTCACAGTTCTTTCTAAGGTTGGATCTGTGCTTCTTTATCTGGCAGTGTTTTCGCTGCAGTTGAGAAACTGGAAAAATCTGTTGTATTGAAAACTAAAGGTGGTCACTCACACACACAGTCAGTGACTTTGTTTCTGTTCATGATTTTTTTAAAATATAGGATAAGTGTATAGATGTCAACCTGATAGAGCATTCTGCCTGTCAATGATGTGTTGTATTTGGAGAGGGTAATCAGAACTGAATTCTCAAAATATTACACCTGATACAAATCCCAGCTATTCTATTTAAAGGCTCTAGTTCATTTTTTAAAAGTCACCGTGCATTTCTGGGGCTAATTTGGCCTGAAATGTCACCAGTTAGTGAAAATCAGAGTGTTTCCAAGCCTTAGGCTGCAGGTGGCTAAGATAAAAGTAAATCCTATACCATTAGAAAAGAAGGAGGAGAAGGGAAAAAGTGAAAACCATAAAATAAAATAAAAATAATGAAGGAAGGAAAGAAGGAAAGGATAGGGAGAAAAAAAGAAGAAAGAAAAAAATCTGTTCATGTACTCATTTACTTTCTGAATTGACACATGAGCAGCCCAGATCTTATCAGATAATACACACATTTAGAAATTCAGTCTGCACGTGTCTATGTTCCTACAGCCCATTCTGCCTAGCTAAAACAACATCTTTTTTTCCCCCAAAAATCTGTTTCCTTCTTACATAGTCCAAATGTTAGAATGTGGTTTGAATTCTTTTTTGAACATTAATTTAAACAGTATGGGAATAGATCAGCCCTTATAAGTCTAAATAAAACTCCCTTCGACATATATAATATGGTGTGCTTATTTGGAGGCTAATGAAGTTGGAAAGAAAAAGTGGGAAAGAGTTACATACAGAAAAAAGAAAGCTTCATAGAGGATTTTTTTCTTATAAAAATTTAAAAATTTAATTGCTGCTTTTTTCCCCATCCAAATCTATTTGGTAGAAATTTACAACAAAGCTTTAAACTGGTTTTCATACCAGCATTCCAAATGTTTGGTTATTTTGACCTGAACAGAAAGATGCAAATAACACAGTGCCACTTAGTGGAAAGGGGGGAAAAAATCATTGTGAATGAGGAAGAGAATCAACAGGCATCCAAATCGTTGTCTGGAATTATAGATACAAGTCATGTTTGACATTCAGATGCTATGCCTTTTGATGGCTTTCAATCACATTAAACTCCTACTGCCACAATAATAAGTAAATTGTGTCATATGCTATCACAACAAACATTTCTGAAAAGAGCATGAAGGAATCCATTCAACACTGATTGCGTAGAAACATTATAAACTCTATTTACTCAAGGAGAGAAATTTTACTGACTTCTTAAGGTGAGACAGTATCATAAACTAATGAAACCATATAATTTTTTGTAGCTTTATGAATTGTAATCAGGTACTTCTTCTGAATTCAACAGAGCAATTTTCTTCTCTGCATTAAGGTGGAAGTCATATTCTCAGGAAAGCTGATAGATTACTCACTTCCATAGATTTTAGGGACATTGAAAAAGTCAGTGGTAGGGCAGGACATGGTCTCTAGAGTTTCTGTTAAGTGAGGGGCCAGGGCCACCAATATACTTTAAAGGCTGAATATCTTGTTTCCAGTAACAAATAAGGTCACTCTAAAGTGAAGTGTGTGTTTTTGTTAAACTATTGTTGCTTTGTCTTTGGGGGTAAATTTTAGGATAGGCTTATGCATCTCTTTGTGAACCTATCATATGCTGTAATTAGCTACCAAGCAGCATTTCATTATTCTAATATTTTGCAAAATTCATAGCATGCATCAACAAAAGCACTGACTCTATTTGTGTCTGTATAACTTGACACACCCTGTAAAGAGCATCGAGGCTCTCTTTCCCTCTCCCACTCCCTCCTGTTCTCTGTTGAAGTTAGAGCTTATTTATCCAGCTCTGAAGTGCTCTGAGATTCTGCTTCCTCCCACCACCTCTCACATTCCCAACACTTTCATAAAAATGCTACCTATGGATGCTACATTTTATTTTGATAACCCACCTGCCAGCATACACACTTTAACTCTCACCTAGGTAACTCAGAGCAGGATATGTTTAACATTCTACATTGTTCATTGGGTTAACTTGTGATCTTTTCAGGATGGGTAGTGCCAAATACTAATGGTTTTACAAAAAGTATTTGAGGCATCCCAGACAGCACTTGGGGAGTCAGCAAGGAATTAAATATGAACAGCATTCACAGCTCTTAATCAGAAGCTCTTTCTACAAGAAAAAAAGAGAAATTAAAAAAAAATGTTCCTACATTACCTACAGTGTTGTTAATGTAACTTTCTATTTACATAATATGCAAAAAGGGCTGTCTGCAAACTGCAGTAATCTATATGGAATGAGGACAAAAGATACTGATTTCTCTAAAATGTTCTTGTTAAGGAATAATCAAGAAGTTAGAACCTCTAATCTTGCAGTCAAAGCAGAAGTTGGGGGGATTTTCTTTTCTTTTTTTCATTTTTGCTCATGTATATATATTCACATGCACAGACGAGTACAGACAGATTTACAGATATCAAATATATCATCTTTAACATTCAGGAACTAAATTAAACTTCAAAGAAAAAGTTAAAGTTCCTGGTAAAGGAAACATTTATTCACTTTTGATTTAGCCTTAAGCATTTCCAACGAGTTATTGCTCTGAGACGTCTGAGGAAAAGTTAGAGAGAGAGAGAGAGAGAGAGAGTGTGTGTGTGTGTGTGTGTGTGTTTATTTGTGTGTGTGTAGGTGTTACACATGTGTAAGACAGAGAGAGATAGAGGGGGCAGATGGGAATGGGAGGATTGAGGGAGGATAGACTAGACTAGACTAGATTAAACTAGAATGGAATGGTAGGAAATGGAATGGACTGAAGGGAGGAGGGTAAGTGAAAAGAGGATGAGAGGGAGAAGGAAAAAAGGAAGCAAGTAAGGAGGAAAGGTTATTAGATACTCTTTTTCACTCTGGATCTCTGAGCTTTCTTTTTGTAATCAACATGAGCTATATTTTACCGTGAGTTAAAACAGCCTGAGAAAGCTTCTAGAGAAGGAAATTCCAAGCAGGATGAGCTAAGAAAATGTCCAACTGCTTGTTGGTTCTGTCTTCCATCTCCAGATGATGATAAGGAAGACTCTGGTTGACATCAATTGTCAAGGGATAACACATAGAGAAAATGGTCTCCAGGGCAACACGACACCAAACTAGCAAGGGATGACTAGATGAAAAATCAACATCTGGAATCGCACTTGCAAACAAACAAGCAGCTAGTACACAACCCCACTGGGATTGCTTTGTAAACTGCTGCATTGTACACCAGTATGAGCTTCCCAGAGTGAGCATAGCAGGATTCAAATGAGCTCAGAGTCCTGACAGTCCACTGGATGTCGTAATACTTCCATGTCCTTAGTGTCCAAAAGTTTCAATAAGTCAAACTGAACATAAAGGGCGTGAGAGATGCTAAAATTCTGTTGTAAAATAATATTCACCTTAAAATGACTTCATAGGGGTCAAATGAGATTATCTTTGTATAAAATCTTAACCAACTGTGACTAGTAATTCCACGGGACCATTTTGAGCTTTCTTTTTCTGAGGCCGATAATTTTTTTTTTTTCTGGGAGGATTTCTTTATTTTGCACTCGGACAAACCACGCTCAGATGCCTTGGGGCTCCACGAGGGCTAAGGAGGAGGTGCAGAGTCAGCTCCTGAGAAAGCCCCGCTCTCAGGGAAGGGAATACACTGGAGGCCGCATCCAGTTCCCCCATGGAAGGACCCGTGTTGCTTTAACAGAAACTGCCAGAGACGCAGAGGTCGCTTCTAAGGCCCTGTGGGAGGAGGTCATGTGGTGACTCAGGGACCCCACACCCAGCCCAGCTGCGCTGGCAGGAGCTGCCCTTGGGTGGGCAGGTGGAGGCGCTTCTCAGCCCGGATGCTCACTGGCCTTTCTGAGCCACCTAGATTGGGCCAGGGGTCCTCTGAGCCCAGTGAGAGGACAACCCCCCTGCATTTGGACTTTGTGGTAGACAGGGGGCAGAGCATCTCTGAAAAATGTTCACTTCAGAGCTATTGGTACCATACTTGGTGGTTTAGGGTGATGAGTCTTTTTGCAAAGGGTTTATAAAGATTCTGGAGAAAATCCAAGTCTCCCTTCTGGATAAAATAGAACTCTATTTGAGGAACCTGTGTGGGGGTGGAGTGCCCTTCTCACATTTCACAATGGAATATCATACTTACCACTAACTGGTTAGGTTTCTAAAGCTTAATGCTCCCCTCAGTCAATAATCTAGAAGGTCAGCATTGGAAGGCCTTAAAATGGGCTCGTTCTCTGTGTGGGAGCTATTTTTAATACGTCGTATGTATTTTATTTAACCTTATTGAAAATCCTATAGAGAGAGTATACACTACTCTCATCCCCATTTCACAGATGAGGAAACTAAGTCTTAAAATACTTATTTGTCCAAGATTACAAAATTATTGATCATGGAAGCCATAACTGCTAGCAGGTCAGATTCTAAAGCCCATGTTTTTATCCACTTGTCAAAATAGTTTGTCTTTTCCCCTCTAGATTCTTTCAAAAGTTTTGCCAGAAAAAAAAATGCCATTAGAAATTAGAATATAAGAGAGAAATAATATTTTATGGGAATAATGCAAATTGAAGAATATGTGTATAGTATGATGTTTCTAAAAATAAAGCTCCATGTTTATACATGTGTAAGGGGTTGAGAAAAAATTGAAGACAATCTGAAAGAATGAATACATAACAAATTTAAATGGTGGTATGGGGACATGTCAATAGGAATGCAATTTAAATTTTAATTATTATTTTATTTTTTAAAATAACCATGTACTATTTGCTTTAAAATAATATAAATAAAAGTGTGTGTTACACAACACTTGAAAATTTTCTGAATTCTATGTGCAAATAGAATTTAATTCTATGTGCAGATTGAACTTAAACCAAGGGACAATTATTTGAAATCAGCATATTCACTCTTTGTTCCTCCATGCTAATTTAACGCTAAATCCTCAGCTTCTATCAAAATAATCACAAGAAAGAGTTGTCTGCTTTCCGTATAGAGAGATTGTCAGGATATTATTTATCATGTCCCTCTCTGACCTGTGTTACATTCCATACATTTTTTAGAACTTAGGAAAACCTCTATTTCTTTTCTTGGCCGGGCGTGGTGGCTCACATCTGTAATCCCAGTACTTTGGGAGACCGAGATGGGCGCATCACGAGGTCAGGAGATAGAGACTATCCTAGCCATGGTGAAATCCTGTCTCTACTAAAATAGAAAAAAATTAGCTGGGCTTGGTGGTGGCTGCATGTAGTTCCAGTTACTCAGGAGGCTGAGGCAGAGGAATTGCTTCAACCTGGGAGATGTAGGTTGCAGTGAGTGTAGATTGTGCCACTGCACCCCAGCCTGGCAATAGACCAAGACTCCATCTCAAATATACATATACATACATATATACATATACATACATATATATACATGTATATATGTGCCTTTTTCAGCTAATGTAGACAATGAGCCAATCATCATATTTTCTTTATGCATAGATGCTAGGCAGCTTAGCTAAATCTGCTCCTTCGTTAGAACTGTATTGGTCTTTATGCCCAGCTTAATCATTTCTTTCACTCCCTCTCAGAACTGGTTTCCTCTGTTGCTTTTCTTACTCTTGATGGATATATAGTTGAACCCTGAGTAGCACAGGGGTTAGCGGCACCGACTCCTCACACTGTTGAAAAATCCACCTAAAACTTTCAATTCCCCCAAAACTTAACTAATAACAGCTTACTATTGATGAGAAGCTTTATCAATAACATAAACTGTTGATTAACACATATTTTGTGTTATATGTATAATATACTGTATTCTTAAAGTAAAGAAAATATTACTAAGAAAATCAAAAGGAAAAGAAAGTACATTTACAGTACTGTACAGTATTTATCAATACTGCAAATTTACATCATCTTTTTGAAATGATGAGCAACCAGAACCTCAGACCTCAGTCTATGGTGAATATCAAGCAATTCAACTTTTTTCTTGTAATGTCATGACTTTTTTCTGCTTCTTGGGAGCACTTCCAGCATTGCTAGTTGCACTTTGTGGGGGTCCCATAGTATTACTCAAGGTTTATGGTGTTGCACTAAACATGATGAAAATCCAAGAGAACAAGGGGCGATCACTTATTGCTACACACAATTTACTGGAGAGAGTAACTACTCACATGGAGATGATTAGCATCACGTGGTTGGATACTTACAACACTGAGTTCACCACAATGGCAACAAGAGGTGGCTACAAAATGTTTATAGTAGTACAGTATGTACAATAGCTTATTTTATGCAGTTGTGACCTAATACTCATCTTTTCCTTTGTTTACACTTCTCTTGATTTCTAATGACACCATATAAGATCTGTGTTTGTGTGTTTATGTTTTGGTATATTTTAACTTTTTATAATGGATTTGTATGTATTTTATGGTGGTAAATGATAAAAACAGACTAGTATCTACACATATTCTATGCATCCACAACATACTTAACTTTCTCTTAATTTTTAAAATATTTCTAGGCTGTGAGGTTTTCCTGAAAATTGTCACAAATCTCCAAAAAAAATTTCAATATATTTGTGTTTTAAAGTCTGCATAAAAGTGAATCCATGCAGTCTAACTTGATGCTATTTAAGGGTCAATTATGTATTTTTTGTCCTAAGTTTCTTCAAATCACATTTGAAAAGAGGCTTTGTATAAAGTACTTAGTAGTAAACTACAATAGTCATACAGTTAGGAGGTAGAGCAGTGAGGCTGTCTAAAAAGGAAAAAAAATGACTTTCAATATAACTATTTATAGATAAAATTAATGTAACAAAACATGTTATATTAGCTTTGGGTAAAAGCAAATAGAAAAATACAAAGAATTGGAAAAATTATGTTTATGACAAACTTGGTAGGGTAATAGATGGAGAATCATAGGAGCTCTGTATTTGCACAACTTGCAGTCAATGGCTTCAGTGGATAGTTCAGTTACTTAATTAAATTCCTGAAATTCAACAGCTATAAAAACGATAACCCTACAATGACCTAGCCATGAGTCAGGATTAATGGCCAGGTTATGAGAGAGTTTTAAGACAGAAATGTTGGAATTAAATAATTCAAGTATTGAGAACATTTGTCAGAGAGGGACTGCACAAGTCTTCTCAAGATGGATTGGGAAGAAATGATAGAATTGAATATACTCTGGAGAGATCTGAGCTTTAACAAAGATGGAGATGTGGCCTGTTCCATGGAGAAAGACAAAGAAGATAACACAAGAGGCAGAGACTAAAACCTCTGGCATTTATCTAGTGGGTACCACTGTGGGTCAGGCTCTGTGCTCTGTACTGCAGCAGTGAACTATACAGCCAAGGCCTGAGTGGTGAGAAAGAGCACATGGTAAACATAGATAGATAAGTGCAGGCATCCATGTTGTCAAGGCTGTGGGTAAAAAGCAAAGAAGAGTTTTTGATATAGGCAGGGCTATAGATCATGGTTTGGAAAGTGACTGGATTTTGAGAAGTGATCCTAAATTCTTGAGTTAGGGGATCATGGAAGAGTTTCATCATCTTATGTGATACAGTAACAGGAAAAGTCATAAAGGAGGGGAGGCAATTGTGTCACATGAATATGAAGCCACTTGAAAGCATAGCACTGAAAATGGAAAACCAGTTAGCCATAGGGAGAAAACTGAAACTGGACCCCTTCCTTATACCTTATACAAAAATTAACTCAAGATGGGTTAAAGATTTAAATATAAGACCCAAAACTATAAAAACCCTAGAAAAAACCTAGGCAATACCATTCAGGACATAGGCATGGGCAAAGACTTCATGACAAAAACGCCAAAAGCAACTGCGACCAAAGTCAAAATTGACAAATGGGATTAATTAAACTAAAGAGCTTCTACACAGTGAAAGACACTATCATCAGAGTGAACAGGCAACCTACTGAATGGAAGAAAACTTTAGCAATCTACTCATATGACAAAAGGCTAATATCCAGGGAACTTAAACATATTTCCAAGAAAAAAAAAATCAAGCAACCTCATCAAAAAGTGGGCAAAGGATATGAACAGACACTTCCCCCAAAAATTTCATTTATACAGCCAACAAACGTGAAAAAAAAAGCTCAACATCTCTGAAAATTACAGAAATGCAAATCAAAACCACAATGAGATGGCATCTTATGCTAGTCAGAATGTCCATTACTTAAAAAGTCAGGAAGCAATGGATGTTGGCGAGGCTATGGAGAAATAGAAACACTTTTACACTGTTGGTGGGAGTGTAAATTAGCTCAACCATGTGGAAGATAGAATGGTGATTCCCCAAGGATCTAGAACCAGAAGTACCATTTGACCCAGCAATCTTATCACTGGATATATACCCAAAGGAATAGAAATCATTCTACTATATAGACACTTGCACATGTATGTTTATTGCAGCACTATTTACAATAGCAAAGACATGGAAGCAATCCAAATGCCCGTCAATGATAGACTGGATAAGGAAAATGTGGTACATATACACCATGGAATACTATGCAGCCATCAAAAGGAATGAGATCATGTCCTTTGCAGGGACAGGGATAAAGCTGGAAGCTATCATCCTCAGCAAAGTAACATAGGAACAGAAAACCAAACACCACATGTTCTCATTCATAAGTGGGAGATGAACACTGAGAACATGTGGACACTGAGAGGGAAACATCATACACCAGGGCCTGTTTGGGGGTAAGGGTTGAGGGGAGGGAACTTTGCGGACAGGTCAATAAGTGCATCAAACCACCATGGCACACACATACCTATGTAACAAACCTGCACGTTCTGCACATGTATCTCATTTTTATTGTTGTTGTTTGTTTTAGAAGAAATAAAGAAAAAAATATATTGGCTTGGGATGCTAGTGGGTTGAGAGGATTTCTTCAAATCCATTCCTTTGTCAGTTAGCCCACGTTACCCACACTCCACAAATCTGCCATTCCATAAGGCTAAGACCCAAGCACTATGGGGTGCTTGCATCAAACTGTTGTGCTCTGCATCACATCCCCTCAGCCCAGCTCATATTATGTGTAACTGTGGTGGACAGTTTTGTACATGCTGATATTATCCCACTCCAATCAGCCAACCCAGCATCTCTCTGCTTTTCTATTCTAGGTTTAAATGAAGCAAAAAGATTGTTCTCAGAAGGCAGGTAGACGATCCCTGTGAGTGAGAGGAGTTAACACTCTCAGAGAAATCCCTCAACCAATGAAGGATGGGTGTTGGTGGATATTTTCCCAGACCTCTGGTCCTTAGAGAAATAATTCTGATACACTTTCTACAGAGTTTCCCACATTTCCCCAGCTGGACTGAGCCCCAATTGCTCACAGCAATAACCAGCTCAGTAATGTAGTTTATTACCTTTGCTAGTTGCCCATCTTACCCTCCCTGTTCCCTACTCCCTGCTTCCTGGGATAAATTCCCAAATAAATAACCTATATCCAACTCTTTTGGCTTCTGCTTTCAAGGGAACCCCAACTAAAATAGAGTTCAAGGTAGTTCTTTAGGTCCTCTCTTTTTCTCCTCCTTCTTACTGTCCCCTACTTACTATGGCTCCAATTTCTTCCCAACACCTGACATCTTGGCTGGATATTATTGATCTTTATCCACTTTGAATTTCTTCCTCATATTTGTTCTGGCTGTTAATTGGGCCTCAGTTCTCTCTACATTACTTCATTCCTCTGCCTCTGTGTTTCTGAGTGGTGAATCCCTTTTAGTTCTGAAAAACCTAAAAACTACCTCTAGTTGTTACAGAGCTCCCAGACAAAAATTCTAACATAAAAAAAAAATATTTAATCCTAAACAATTAGAATCTCTCTCTATCAAGCCAATGCAGCAACTAAAATACTTTTGATTACTGGTTGTTGGCTTTAAGAACTTTACTGATTCATCAATCACAAAAGTTAACAATTGCTTTGTTTAGAATTGTTCCTTCATAAACTTGTTGAAGTGTAATTCTCAGAATGTCATCAGAATGAGGGTATTTTTAATTATGTTGGCAGTTTTAAGATATATCCTCATATAATTCCATATTCCACAGGAATATCTTTTGTAGATATGGTATATTTATAGAGTGGAGTAAAACCTAATATACACAAATCACCCAGTAAGGATTTTTATATTTACTAATTGGGTTTTTGTCTACATTTTTGTTCTCAGCTCCAACAATATATATTTTTTAAACAAATTGCCTTTCCCTCATAAGACTCACAAATAACTATCAATTACCAATGAGATGTTTTAATTTCTAAGGTAAAACAAAATCATTATAATGATAGCCAATGAATTGAGATTTTTCTTGTATCAATTAATATACTCTCTTAAAATGGCTTCCAAAACATTGACTCACATTGTCCTTGAATGCGAGGTGGCTGCTGCAAAAATGAAAACAGAAATTGGCAATGTTAAGCTCATGAGCTTCTAAATGGATGTAATACCAAGACAAACACACAACAATTTTGAAGAAAAACAGTTCTTTTGAAGGGCCAGAATCTATATCTTTTGAATATCAGTTTCCAAAACCTTGACCTAAGCTAGAGATACAAAAGAAAATATCTTCAGTCAGAATAAGTTGTTACCACTGGCCCAAACTGATAATGGTTCCACAGGCCAGCCGGAGGAGAAAGAACAGTCAGACATAAAGCAAAGTTAATTTAATGTTTGAAGGCTCTCTTTAAAAAGGGGTGCTGTATTCTCATTTTAATTCTCAGATGGCAATGTGGAGAGCTGACCATGCTGAGGACTAAATGCAACTGTACATAACAGCAAGGATATATAAGGTGAAAGGATGTCAATCAAGGATGATGACAGCAGGAGGAGAAAAATTTATCATTAAGTCAATTTAAACCTAAATTGGCTGATTCAATATTTTACAATTTGAAGAGATTTTGTTTAAAAGCTTGTATTTCCAGCTTCTCTTGAAAAATTAGATCTAGTGACATCAGGGACTCATTCTGGCCTGACACTCCCGTACCCCCACCCCCCGCCCTGGGACTGAGTATTATCTGCCCCTGTAAACTTAGTTCGTCAGTTTGCTTCAATCCCTACTACTCCCTAGTAAATTACACTAATGTATTATATCGTTATTCATTTAAATTACTATCATGGGTCCTGTAGGTATTTAAGTGCCTATCTTTGAGTTCAGAAAACAAAGAAAAGGAAAGGAATTGCTCAGAATGTATGTACATTTGACAAATATTCATCAAGTTAATTTTGTCAATAAAGTTACCACTTCATGCCCATCAAATTCAGAGACTGTTTTACCTGAAAAGTCATTGCCTGCTTTTCTCATGTGGAGGTTACCACCTAGTACCTATGAGACGGGGATAATAGAAGCCTCAGGGTCCTATTGGATAGAAGTGGGTGTAATATAAATATATACATACATATATACATGTAAATGTGTGTGTATTCATTTGTGTGTATATATGAATTAGCTCCTCTAGCACCCAGCAAATTTGTCACTAACTTCCTGTAGCAAAGCTTAGTTAGAGAAGATTCTGACTCTTAAGTTACAATTATGAAAACAAAACTGGTTTCTTCTTAATTTTGTAGATACCAGGTTTGCATACAGCATTAGCCATTTCCTGTACATTTCTATTAGTAATGTCTTTGCTGATTAGTTTTTTTCTAAATTAGCATGTTTATCCATTAGCATATCAATATTGCTGCCAACCATCCTCTTAATTTTTAGTTTCCTTGTTGCAACAAAAAAATTTTTTTTTTGCCAATAAAAGCAGGCATTTCTTAAAGCCTTAATTAACTCTAGCACAATTCTTTTCTTCTTCTTTAATAATAGTGTGTAATATTTACTAAGATTATAGATTTCGTCTTATTCAAAAACATTACTCACTTGAATAAGCAAAATCTTCACATTTTCAAGTTTGGCATTAACACAGCCTGCTCTTGTCAAAATAGTTTCCCTGATTTCTGAAATGCTTTGATAATACTGTAAATTTTCAAGATCAGTGTAAATAAACTTCAAGGACAAGGATTCCCGAAATGTGAGAATTTTTCTATGTGATTAGTAAAATAAGGTGGATTTTCAGTTACCTTTGTAAAGGGAAAAGGGTGACGTCAAAACCTGAATTCTTTGGGAAAAGTCTTTTTATCCTCATTATATCACTGCAAATAAGTAGAATTTTGGTTGACTCATAGATCTGATGTGTACAATTACATAAATTTAAAGTCACCTACATGGAATAAATAACACTATGTTTAACAAAGTACACAGGAAGTAAGTAAAATATACAGTCTGTTAGACTCCTGTCTACACCATTATTCAAGTTAAATTCTTTTGACTATAATAATTAAATATCTGCAATGATTTTTTTTCTGCTGAGTCTGAGTAGACTGTTGTGAAAGCTATGCTTATCCAATTGTAAGCACTGTCTTATTAAGGTAAGTGCTAGTAATTATAAATCTTTATGTTTAAGCGTAAGGGTTTTTTCACACCTTTCTGGTGATTAAGAAGGAAAAATGATGAAGAAGTTGATGATGTTAATGATTTCATCACACATACTGTTTGTGGGGGTGTAAATTGTCACTGTCTTTCTGGAGGGCAATTTGGCAATATTTTTCAAATGAGGATAACCTTTGACCTAAAAGTTCCACTTCTTGAAAATTGTTCCTAAGGAAATAATTGAAGAGGACAAAGATAAATTTGCAAAGATGTTCATAATAGTGAGAAAATGAAAAACAGTCTTAATACCCATAAATAGAAATTTGGCTAAACAAATTATGAAAATCCATATAATGAAATACGAGGAAACCATAAAAATCGATTGGGCAAATCTCTACATATTAATAAAATAAAAAAGGTTAACAGTTATTTAATATTTAAAGTTTACATAGAATTATAGAATAATATACAAGGTATGATATAATAAGATATATTTTCATATGTAAATACACAAGATTGAAAAGGTCTAATTAAGCTATTAATAATCTCTGGTAGTCTAATTATAAAGGCATTTGCACTTTGCACTTTAACTTACTTTGCTATTGTTTAAAGTTTTCACAACTAACAGGTTTTGGTCCACAATTTTCTATTTTATTTATTTATTTTTGGAAGGCTGAGTTGTAACAATCACACTCCTTTGTTTTCTTTCACCTTACTCTTCCCTTTGAGGATGTTCCTGCTCTGTGCAGCTTGGCTGAGGACAGAGCCCACCTCCCACAAAAGATGTTGAAGAAACCAGATCTTCCCTCCTTTCACCTAGAGCTGCAAGGCACTCTCATGACATCCTTCCCGCCCGGACTTTGATGCTAAAGCCAGAACTGAAGGTATGGGAGGAATTTGCTTTAAGATTCAATGTAGAAACAGGTAGCATGAAATCCAGGCATTCCCACAAAGTGGACTTGCTGTGGATCCTGCTGCATGCCCAGTTTTTGAAGTATTCCTGGTTCGTGTCATTTGCTAAACCTCCTTCTTCAGCCACCTGCCAATTCTGTGAGCCCCTTCTATGCTTCTAATGAAACTCCCTTTGGCTTTTAATGGTCATAGTCTTCTTCTAAATGATAAATATGTTTTGCTTTACTAAGAGAAAAGAAACTGTTTCTATTTATGAAATCAAAGAAATACTGTATTTAGAAATAAAAATCGAAACATACACACACACACACATGCACACACACACACACTCACACACACACACAGCAAAAAGAAGACACCAAAATATATCTTGTAATTCCAAATTGATAAAATGTGGGGCAAGCTGGTAAATTATAATATGGACAAAGGACAACAGTGAGAATAAAGGTCAAGTATGTTTGTAACCCTGAGTACCTAATTAGAATAATTAGTATGTGTCAGGGAGAAGTTCAGCTTTATATTTTGATTTTAATAAAATAAAACAAGGGCAATATTAAGAGTTTAATTCTCATTGTTCACTGCAGAATTATTGAACTATGAGTCCCTTGGGGAGGCCTGGTTAATTTATTTCATATGAAACAGGTATTTTCTGTGTTGGAAAATATTGTATTTTATTCATTTTTGAATTGCTAAATTATCCAGACTTGTATCTTTCCCTGAGATTAGATAGATTCATACTGCCACAAATAATATAATCATAAACAAATATTATTGGAATAGAAAAATAGTTTGACTTTCTCTAAGCTGAAGACATAAATGTTTCCTTCTTGAATACCCAAATAATTAAGTAAAAGTATTTTTTAAACTTTCCAGTATTCATATCTAAGAACATAAAATATTTTCACAATACAAGTACATTTACCAAGAGCAAATGTTTAAACAAAAGAACCAGGGTTCTTAATGAAACACCCTCAGGAAAATGTTTAAACTTTGCCCTTAAGTTTACTTTGTTCACTAATAGGCTTCTATTTCGAGTAGAGAGTAGGAAGGGTAAGTTCAATGTGTTAATAAGAAAAAAGTAATAATATTTAATTAATTCTGGCTGAACACACATGGTTTAATATACTTGGCAATATCATTCCATCACATGATATGATAATTTAATGGAACTTTTTTATTTAAATTGCTGGCAAGTTTATGAAATTATAAAGCAAATAGGCCATGCACTTGGGTGTAATTGACTGTATAAATGTGTTTTATACTATACTGTTGGCAAATTAGCCAATCCCTGTCACGGAATCAATTATTATCTAGCTGAATTCCACAAACACAATAGCAGAAATATTGCATTTATACAAAAAACACCATGATTGTTAATCTTACATTGTGCATCTTAAAGCAAGGCAATAAACATTTATACACTGGATAATCGTCTTAAGATAATGCCACTGCCAAATGATGCACATTTAAAGATTCCTTGTTGTTGGAGACAGTCGTTTGGGTTTTATTTGTGCTTGCCTCTCCGGATCAATGAAGAGGATAATGGAAACTTCAGTAGTTCAAGTTAAGTAGAGGTTCAGGCACCTGACCTCCATTTAAGAGACGCACACTGCCCAAAGCCAACATAACATGGTACTTGCATACCTTGCTCCAGAGGCTTTAGAAATAATAACAACGCCTTTTATTTAAATAGAGCTATCGTTTTCCAAGTGCTCTCATGCACACTCTATCTTGTTACCTTTCAGAGTGAAAAGCTGTGTTGTAGATGATCCAAAGAAAAACTCTTGTTTCATCAATTTCTAGTCTAGCTTAACATATTCAGCACAGTTTATCTGAAACAGAAGGAACAAGGGGAAGGCTCCCACATGTTTTCTTTCCTCTTCAGGTGCCCCCTATGGTATTTCTAGCCTACCCTTCTGTAAACTGCTTGTTGGAAAAATTCTTTAGGCCAGCTTCTTAGATTCTGAAGCTCAAAGTTGTCTAAGTGGGCTCTTGAGATAACATTTTCAAAACTGAACTCAGTGAGACAAAGTGTACCTTCTCCTGCCTGTGGCCCCTTATATTGTCTCATTTAAGATTCATTAAGAAGCCTATGAGCTTTATTTTCTTCATTGGTCTGATGAGAAAATTGAGACTTAAAGTGTCAGGGGTGTTGATCCAAGATTTCACACATATCAAGTGGTAGACTTTGGATGTTGATCCTACATACACCCATTCAAAACCTTTGTTCTTTCCCTAACATGAAAATGAAAATCTAAAGAGCAAATCCCTCTTTATGTAGTTCCTGCTAAGAAACTAAGTCTGACAAAAATAATACTAAACTGGATTGAACAGAGAACTCAATATGCATATCCCTTATAAGAATACTAAATTTTCTTCCTAAAGAGAGTACATTCCTTTTCTTCTCACCATTTAAGAAAGGAGTAGCATTCCCTTAAATATCCAACTAAAGCATGCTCTCTCCTCTTTGTCCTTTTTATATTCATGTATATAAATGTTGCAATATTCCATTTGTTTTAATAGAAGTCTCTGTCTTTTTTTAAACATATAGACATTCTTTTCTTCTAGAATTTTTTTTTTACCTCTGATTTACTTTTTTTTTTTATGTCCACATTGGTTTGAATCAGTTTCTTCCCCACCCCATTTTCTCCCTCTTCTTTTTCCTTTCAATTTCTCCTGGGCCTTGCTCTCACTACTCTCTTACAGCCATCAAGCTGAAGAACTATGTCTCTCAGTAATTTGATTTATTACCTATTCTCAGGCACTGAGTTGGAGGAATAGCAAAAGGGGAGAAGAAAATGTTGCACTGAAATATTGGGTTTTAATTTCTGTTCTGCCTTCTTTATGTACATGATATTCAATTAATATTTGACAATAGTGAAATGCATCATATAAACAAATCTTATTCCTATGCTAAACTATATTTAGTATAAGTGAATGGGTTTTTAAAAATGTAATAACTTTTATCATGAGATTCAGCCATCTTTAGGTTCCAGAGAGCTAATCAGCCCTTAAAATTTGCAGAGATACTTCTCTGCAAGTTCTTTTATGAAATAAATATTTGTTGCATGTTAAAATTTGATCTATAATCATATTCCATCCTTGCTTCAGGAAGAAATTGAAAGCTCTAGGATATGGCTGTGAGTGTCCTAATAAAACAAAGGTAGCTCAAAGAATTTTAAAATAATCATAAGCAATACAACAGATTTTCCAACATAGGCATTTGTTTAAATGTTTTTATAAAACTTAGATCAGGTGTAGATTTAATTTCTCCATCCTCTGAATACTCTTTTTTTAGCTAGTCAATGAAAGTAAATGTCTTTTATATGTCTTGCCCACAACCTGCAAAATAAAAAATGGAAGAGCAGCAATTTTTACCACTTACCAACATTGCATTTCAGATTTAGAAAAGAGGGCATCCATAACTTTTTCTTGAAAAAAGTAAGGAGAGCCATGGTGATGTAGATTAAAGCCTACATCAATTGTGTAGAACTTTTTGAATCAAACAGTCATTCAACAAATGCTTGGTGATTTGTTTAGGGTACTCAGTATGTAAAGCATTCAGATTTTGCAATAATGTTCTCAACTAAATAGCTGACTAAAGAAGTGGTTCAACTTCCAACCCCCAAATCTATCTGTATGTGTGTGTGTGCATACCCAGTTATACACCATACATTTACTGCTAGTTACCTACTAGAAATCTTCAACTGGATATCCCAAAGTAATTCCAGTTATAACAACTACACAGTTACAAAAAATACACATAATTTCCCCCAAACTGGCTTCTTTTTAGTATCATATCTATTAGCGAAATATAGTTATGGAATCTAGAAATCTAATTCAGAGACCCAGACTCAGAATGTAAAAGTAATCTTGATCCCCTTTGTCTATATCAAAGAACCCTCCAATCAATGATTGGATTGAAATAATAAATGTCAGAACTAAAGGTAATGAAATTGAGAAGGACGATGTATTATTGAGGCAGCGTGCATAAGTCTTGACTAAGATAATACTGAAGTTGCTTCCACCATACCTGACACGATGCTGTGCTTGGAAATTCGACTTCCTCATATCCCTATCACTATGAATGCAATTTTTTTTTTTACAAATTAATCTCTACGAATCCAAATTTACTTATTTATTAAATACATCTAATGATTTTGAATGCTTTATATGAATAGGAGGATTAAAATAAGCTAATACATTTAAAGTGATTGGAACAGGTTCTGGCACATGTAAGTATTAATTAGCTATTATTGTTGTGATTATGAGCCAAGTATTGTTTTTAGTCTAGAAAGTTTTTTCCCCTCATCCTTCTGGAGAAATTTGATTCTTAAAGACCATCCTGGCCATATGTGGTGGCTCATGCCTGTAATTTCAGCACTTTGGGAGGCCTAGGCAGGCAAATCATGAGGTTAGGAGATTGAGACCATCCTGGCTAACATGGTGAAACCTTATCTCTACTAAAAATACAAAAAATTAGCCAGGCATGGTGACACGCACCTGTAGTCTCAGCTACTTGGGAGGCCAAGGCAAGAGAATCGCTTGAACCCGGGAGGTGGAGGTTGCAGTGAGCCGAGATTACGCCACTGCACTCCAGCCTGGGCAACAGAGTGAAACTAAATCTCAAAAAAAAAAAAAAAAAAAAAAAAAGACTGTCCTTTTTAGGTAGCCATCTGTGACTTAGCAGATGGTTATACCTTCTCTATTTACCAATAGCATTTTGTTCATATATTTTAGAGAGATCTGCCTGATTGGCTTGAGTGTTTGTCCCATTAAACTGTTACATTATTAATACCACACACAAGGTCTTATTTTGGGGGGGCCTCCCCAGAAAATTAGTCAAGTAGTAGGCATTTAATAGAGGCACAATAAATGATTATTGATTGAATAAAAGACACATGTTACATTACATTATAAACCAATGCTTTTGATTTTATCTAAAACCTCAAGGAGACTATAGAAATATTTTTAAATCCAAATTTTCTACTTCCATCCCCAAGAGAGCTTGTCCGAGGCTGCTGAACAGTGGGAGGCCCTGTTCTTTGACAACTTTTTCAGGTGAAATGGGAGACAGGTTCATTCTATAGCATCCTTTTGAGGGAAGAATGGTTGGGACAGAAATATTCTATTCTATCCTATCTTACATATATTTTAGAGTGTGATGTATAGTATATCTGTGCTAGTAAAATTCAGAAAACATTTCATTCATTTGCATGTGATTCATGCCAACGACCTGCCAGAAGAGTGTAGATATGAATCAAAAAATGTTGTGATTCATTATTCCTCATATAGAAGTAATTATCTATGCCCATGAGATTCTCCCAAAGGGACAGCATGATATTTAAAATAGGAGAATTTATAGCTCTCACACATATTTGCATCTTTTGAAAAGTTGATAATATTTTGAAAAGAACTGTGTGGAATATATGAGTGCCCTCAGGCCTACAGAGTTCCAATGAATCTTGCCAAATATTACACACTAAAGAACTCCAACTCAATTGGCAATCCTAAGCTCCATCAATGGGTGTGGAATACTAAATTCTTAAGGTGGTAGCCCTTACAAATACAAAGAACCACAAACTCCTACATCCCAGATTTTCTTCAGGACATTTCAAGTGCATTCTGGTGTTTCCCAAGTGTCAGAGGGAATGAGAATTAATTTAGAATGATTGATGATTTGGCAAACATCAAATGAAAATCATTTACTCTTTCCCTCCTTGGCAGTCAAAACTTAATATGGTTTCCTGCTTTCTATAACCCATGAAAGTAAGATTTTCTAAGGTTTCAGTAGAAACTGCTCAAGTGTTTCTTATAGTACCTTTAGATGACTTGGTAGACAGAACCAGAAGAGGCATATGACAAGTTACAAACATTTACACAGATTTTTTTCACATTTGAACACCAAGACGAAAAAATGCTGGATTATTTGTGTCTTTTTTTGCTGTTGTTGGGCAATTTAGGTAGACCAACTGAAGGCCATCTTAATTGTTTTTCCCTGGTCAGAAAATGATTCAATTCTAGTTGTTTTTGGAGATTTTAATAAGCTCAGTTCTTAACTACTATAGTCCTGTACTCTTCCCAGACAAAAGATCCAAAACTTGAAAGTTGGATCTTTTCAAGATACTATCACTTTGGATCTTTTCAAGTTACTATCAGTTTATTTCAATGAGGTTTTATACCTTTTGCCTCTCAAACTTTAATGTACATATGAATCTCCTGCAGATCCGTGTTAAATAGATTTTGATTCTATGGGTTGGAGTTGGTACCTGAATTTCTAATAAACTTCCAGGTGATGATGCTTGCCTTCAGACCACACTTTAACAAGTGTCTAGATGATTAACTCTCAGCCCTGGGTTAATCCCTTTATGCCAGTCAGGGTCTGTCAACTATAATATGGAGGGAAAATGTAATGTTTTGGAACAAGAGAGTAAGTACTTTTTGTTCTGAAAAGAAAACAAAAAGTACTTCAAATGTAATTTAGAATCAAAAGGCTTAGAACTGAGAGACAACCTATCTATGCTTTCTGTCATGTCTCTGGCATTTATCACATGCAAATGAATGAAATGTTCTCTGACTTTTACTGGCACAGATATACAATAATAGGTGAATGACTAAATCATCCTGGGGTACCAAAACCATCTCCCTTGCCTCAAGGTGAGCTCAACTCTCTAGCACAACTCAGAGCTCCCCTCGGGCTCAGTCTGGGGTTAATTTCCAGCTGAACCCACTTTCTTACCTGTTCCCCTGCCATACTGTGCTTCATTTACTCCCCTTGTCTGAGAGGAGTCTGCCAGCACATCACCTAGCACAATAATCCTCATCTTAGGCTCTGCTTCTAGAGAACATATCTGAGACAACTTATAATACTCCTCTGTCAAAGTCAAGATGTTATCGAATTCCAAGAAATCCCATTGTTTTTTAAAGAAAGAATTTGAAGGTGAGTGAGAGAAAGAAAAGAAGGAAGAAAAGAAGACCCTAAATAAACACATCTAAATTAGAAGAAATAGTGCTCCCCTCCCTGTGTCCATGCGTTCTCATTATTCAACACCCACCTATGAGTGAGAACATGCGGTGTTTGATTTTGTGTTCTTGTGTCAGTTTGCTGAGAATGATGGTTTCCAGGTAGGTGAAGGGGAGGAAGGCAACAAATTGCATTGCCACGTGTGTACCTATGCAACCTCTTCACATGTACCCCAAAACCTAAAATGCAATAAAAAAAATAATAATAATAAAAAAATAATAATAAAAGAAATAATGCTGATATGGTGATAACATGTATTTCTTGAGTTACTCTGTGGTTGAAGGTAGAATAATTTTCTCATTCTTAGTAGCAGGAGTAATCAATGTTGATTTTTTGCTGAAGTTAAAGTGCAATGGGATAGCTCCCTCTGTTAAGAAGAGAAAATAAATGCTATTAATTCTTCATCCAGAGCACATTCATTTCTGCACACCTTATGAACTCCAAAAGAGATTGAGTGAAAAGCAAACTCACATGAAGAGGACATATACCAGATTAGTGAGATTCCAATAGATTTGCTTTTGTTCATATAGTAAAGATGAAGTAATTGTCTATGGTTAATGTCTCTTTACTTTATCTTGTCTTTGAATAAGTGAGGGAGTTATAAATAAAATGTTGTTCAAGGAGGTATATAAATAAATTGGCATAATTAGATGTCATAATTAGGTGCCCATTGCTGTTCCAGACACATTTACATAATTGTCAGTGCTGCAATGAAAATAATTGTTTGCCAGTGTTGCTTCTGTTAAGGCTGATAGTACCTTACTTAGTGTAGTTTGTTCTAAGTGGTTGTTTAGAAAATATTCTAAACTCTGATTGTGAAATCATTGTACACAGGCTTAAATGTTACCTTACCAAATTTACTTTTCAAAAGTAAAGCAAAGGACTAATAGCTCACATTTGGAAACTTTATCCATAAGTAGAATTTTGAAAAAATAAAAGTTTTTATACGTACATATGCATATTTATAATTATATACATATAATATATAGACAGCAAATTTTAGACAGTTTTCTCTTGATTTCAGCTTCTAAAATCTAGAGCTTCTTGAGTAGCATTTGTATTCCTTATTAATAAATAACTGTCCTAGATCAATTGAAATATAGCAGTTGAAAAGAAATTAATGTGATTCTATCTGAGAGAGGAAGGTAGGACAGAAATTCTCTTGTAGGAGTTAGATCTCTTTATGATTCTCCTGTCTTAGGATGTAGACGTTCTGAATACTCTGCTTCCAGATGTCCCACAAACTTTTCAAGTCTTTGCCTAGATGTCATCTTCTCAGGAGATCCTAGTTTGGCCACCCATATTTTCAAATTGTGCTCCCCTCCACATATACATACACATCATACCCTGCTCTACTTCAGTCTTCTCTCCATAACCTTATCACCTTCTACCATTTGATACTATTCACTGTTTAAATATGCTTATTGATTGCCTGTCTCTTCACTCCAGAAAGTAAGATCCATGGAGTAGAGATCTCCCCCACCCCCTCCCAAAAAAGCCAATGTAAAAACAACAACAAAAAGAAATTTATTGGTTTACACAATTTAAAAGTTCAGGAATAGTCACCTGCAGGCAAGGCTGTATCCAGCAGATCACATCATACCATGAGAATATGCTGTTTCTTTATTTCTTCTTCTAATTTACTTCTTCAATTCATCCTAAGGGAAATTTTACTATCTAGTGGCAAAATGAACTATAGTGACTCTGGGTTACTTTCTACTAGCCTAGAAATACCAAAACAAAAAGGTGTCTTGTAACCAATAGTCCCAATATAAGAGCCAAGACTGGCTTTTAGTGTTTATTCCTGAACCATTCACTCTGGCCAGCTGTGTAATGAACACTCATAAGCCAAGCAAAAATTCCATATTTCTACCTGGAGTTTGGGAGTGGAAGAAACTCTATCTAAACCCCATCATTTGAGATTGGGAGTACTATGATTTCCCAAAGGAAAATCAGGGTGCTGCTATCAGAAGATGAGTGTGTGGATGTTGGGCAGATGAGAATAGCAGGTACTATGGAATGAATGTTTGTATCTACCCCCAAATTCACCTAATCATGAACGTATGGTATGAAAAAGTGGGGCCTTTGAAGCCCTCATGAACAGGATTAGAAGAGACACAAGAGAACTTGCTCTCTCTCTCTCTCCACTGTGTGAGGATACAATGACAAGATGACCATCTGCAAACCAGGAATCAGGTTCTCACAGGATCTAGTGACACCCTGATCTTGGACTTCTCAGCCTCTAGAATTATCAGAAATAAATGTTTGTTGTCTGAGTCATTCACCCTATAGTATATAACAGTCTCAACTGACTAAAACAGCAGATGTACACTAAAGTTCACTAGAACAGAGATCTTATCCTTTCATCTATCTAGTTATAGTGCCTAGAATAATACCTGGTGAATAGTGGGTCCTAAATCAATACTTGATCAATTAATTCTTAAGCAAAGCACTATATCCCTTTAACTTCAATTTTCTCACCAAGGACAGGGTTATAACACCCAGAAAGTATCACAGACTCTCTGAGTGGGAAAAACATTTGTAGTTCACAAAACCTTGAAAAGACTGTGATATACACCCCTTGTCATCTCCTATTACTAACTATTGAAAAGCATTATTTTAATCCAGCAGGACTTTGTTTTGGTGTAACGTGACTATTACCTTAATTTTATAAAAATCATTAATCAATTGTTTTGCCTAATCTACAAAATTTCTTTTTCACTTTCTTCTTGACACATTTTAAAATATAATTTATTTTCTTACTTTCTTATCATATCTAGATGTCTACATGATAATGTAAGAATGTATATTACTCTATACAATAAGTAAGAATGCATTTCTAGGTTTTTATCTTCTGTTTCTTCAGTCCTTTCTGTCAGTTCATATGATAGTTTCATGGTTCTTTGATAACTTTATAAAAATTTATTTTCAGGTAGTTCAAAGAACAAATGTAAAATTTTTATCTTTGCTAATTGTGCTTCTTTACTAAAAGCATCAACCTTTTGTGATTTAAATATTCAATTGTGATGCTCATTCATTTATTATAGGTTGATATATGAATCCATGAATGCTTTGATATACATTTCCTTTCTGATCATAACAAATTACTGTATCAATAATAATGGCAGTTAACTCCATCATATGAATGTTTTTTGGCTACAAAAATTGTTCCTAATATTAAATAAAATGGGTGCAGCTCTTTTCTTCTAACTGCCCTCTTCTACTACCACTAATAATTAATGCCTCTTTAGCTTGTAACATCATTTAACTTTTAGGTAGACAGTTATATCTCCCCTCAGCCTCCTTTGACTTGAATGAATATTCCCATTTTTGTAATCATTTCTCACAGGTCTTGTTTTCCAAACCTTTTATCATTTTTGTTGGTCTCTTCTGAGCTACTGACAATTTTCTTTAAAAAATACAGTATCTGATATCATCACCTGAAACAGAATCATTTCCTCACAGAGCAGAATCAATTCTTTTGTTTAAGGAATTTTTGTTTTGTTTTGTTTTAGCTATTATATAAAGCCTCTTTCTAACCTACAGGTGGATTATACTATTGCTTAACTGGTATTCCCCTGGTTTTATAGCTATTTGGAAATTTACCAAATGTCATCATCAGACCCCTGCACAGATGTACAAAATATAATGAAGCAATTATTGAAAAGAACATAAAACTAATTGTTTTTTCAAAAACTCTCCAAGTTGATTCAGCTGTTAACTCTGACCTGCTTTCAACAGGAAGTTTACATGTAAAGAAGAGAGTATTAACTGCAGGTGTGAATGCCCCGCTTGACGTGGCTAACTTAAGAATTCTGTTGTGCTATTTGTCCTAGTTCATGTTTTGGTTTTGTTTTTGAATTCTTCCATTTTACATAACCAGGACTTTCAGAAAATGCAAACATCTATGCTTTTAAAAATTATAATAGATACTGAAGTATTATAAAATTGCACAAGGGAAAAAAATCCCAATTGACACTAAATCATGATTGAGAGAAATTAATTTGTCATTTTATAATTAATGTGCTGATCATATTTTTATTGTTACAGATATGACATGATGTTGTATAGTTTCCTTGTATAAAGATGTCATGTACAGCATACCACAATCCAAGATGGACGTATAATACTATTATATTTTCTGATAGTCTAATGCAATGTATTGTCTGATTATACACACATTCTGTAACATACTGTTACAGCATCCAACCTGCGTCTTTAATGAAACTTCAAACCTTTGTGCAATATCAATCTGCCAAAGAAAGTAGTCCCTTTGCAGGTGATATAAGCAAACTCAGCTGCTTCCCTTTTGAACTTCCAGATTCCTCTCTCATAATCAATCTAGTTGCTACAATTATCTATGTGACAGATGTTAAATGGAGAGATGTTTAATTTTCCCAAGGTGTTATTATATACTTATTTATGTTCATTTGTTTTCACTCACCTAACTGCTTCATTGGAAGGAAATTTCTTCGATGACTGTCTTGGGTTGTGAAGAACTCCACATCTCAATCCTAAATAAGTCTTTCCTGACCTAAAAAATGTTTTACTACCCTATAAAAATAAATTTTTTTGCCTCATGTCTACTCTTCTAGCTAATGATTAGATCCACATTTCTCAAAGAGTTATCTCAGTAAAATGAGATATTCTCGATGACGAAAGGGTCCTCTGATTAAATAGGGTTGGGAAGTAGTATATTCTACTCACCTCTTGGAGAATCAAAATTTACATTTGAATAATAATGACTTTGAAAAGTCCCAGAAAGGAGAAACCTGTTCAAGGCAGTGATCCCTCAACATTTTGGACTTGACATTTGATATGTTTTTAACTCCTACATAGCTCCCATTAACAGTCTTTGGAAATCACTTGATGCATTGTGAAATACTGCTTTGCAATGATATTTCATCCTGTGATACTTTCTCTGTTGATTTTTAGGTGGAGTCTAAGTCTAAGAAAGTATATCAAAGGCATTTTCTTAAGAAGTTGAGCACATCTGTAATATGTGCAGGCAGATGAGATAGAAGTGTACTTACCTAAGCTTGGGAGGTGGGGAAAGTGAGTGCCCAGACTAATTTCTGGAAGAAGCAAATAATTCTTAAGCACCTATTATATGCTAGACACAGTTACATACTTTACATACATTTACTCATTCAACAAATATTTATGAAATGCTTATTATTCAACGAGGTAGGAATCGATCTAGAACAAGGCTAATTCCCCAGTCAGATGATACTTAGATTATCATGTTGGGTCTTCAGTAGGTAAGGACTTTTGTCTTTATTTTACAGATCTGAGAAATGAAGCTTAGAGATGCTACAAAACTGGCCCAAAATCACAGAGGTGTTACATCAGCATGGAAAGGTATGTGGAGACTCACACAGGTCTCCTCATGAAGCTTACATCCCAGCCCACACCCCCTGTCTGCTGGGCCTTGCTGCAAGGATTTAGAGTGGCTGGCAGCAGGGACCCACAGGTGATGAGATCAGGGGATTCATACTCAGAGATGACTCATCAAAGCTACTGTCCTCAGATACTTGATTACCCGTTACACACCTTCTTTAACAACTACCTATAATAACGTGAGGAGATAAACCTGGAGGCATAGTTATATGCTTAAGTAAACACTCTTTTCCTTTCCAAGACGGTTTTGCATCAGCATTCTTAGTAAACGCTTTTATCCTTGGTTCCCAACCTAACTTTACAGGGAAACTTAATCTATATATTTACAAATCACTCTTCAAGATGAGTCTCAAACCCATCTTTAAATTCAAAAAACCCCTTATTCTGCCTCTCACAGCTGAGAATATGCTGTATCCAGAAATTCTCCCTGAGTCCTTGACCCATGGCTTTCATGGGGAAACAGAATGGGCTTTGAATTCTAGGTTTGAATACCTGCTTCCTTTCTTACTTAGAAAGCATGAACAACTCACATCAGTTTTATTCCCCTCTCCTCCTCTCCCCTCCATTGTACTTTCTCTTGCTTCCTTATAGCTGAGATGCTTTTCAAAACTGGCTCTCAGGGAAGGATTTAAAATGCATTTAGAAAACAAAGATTCCTTTTCATTCTGTCTCTAATAGGATGGTTTCTCTTGGGGATGTTGAGGCAATTGTCTTTTGGACTCCTGTAGAATATTCTCCCTGGGGGATCTCAACCACATCATTGGCTTTAACTTCTGCCTGAATGCTATTGGCTCACCAATATCCAGGTTGGTGTTTTCTTCTAAACTCCAAACCCGCATTTTCAACAACTACCTGGCATTGCCATCTATATATATTGCAGGCACTTCAAATTTTCTCATCTAAACCTGTTCCCCTTCAGCATTCCCTATCTCAGATCTACTCTGTAACTTAGCTGTTATGTAGGCCTTACCTTTGCTAAGAAGGGAAAATTTATATTTATATGTCCATGGCGCTGCATGTTCTCACCATGAAGTTTCAATCATCGCACCTCAAAGTCATGACAGTGCTTATTGTTTTCCCAATAGATCTTCCCCACTAGACTGTGAGCATCATGAAGACAGCTAGCATGTCTTATCTGCTTTTACCTTCTCAGAACTTTACAAGTGCTATATATGTTGAGTTTTGAGTGATAATGGCAGGCAGGAAGGAAGGAAAGAGAGAAAGAAGGAGAGGAGAGAAAGAAAAAAAGAAAAATAGAGAAAGAAAGGAAAAGAAGAAAGGAAAAAGGAAAAAGAGGGATTAAAGGTAAAGATGCTAATTTGTATGACTGCCAACTATTTGCTAAGAATATTTATAGTTTAAGAGACATATAAAATTCAAATTAAAATAGTAAAGCACTAGTAGCATTTTCTGCATTTGTTCAGCAGTGTTTCTGACCTTTATACAAAAAAATAAAGAAGAATGTACATATATATATCTACTAAAATTGCTTTAATTCTATAAATAGGAAGTTTAGGACTCATCTAATTTTTTTTTAATATAAATTTTGGTATATTGGATTGAGAGGCAAAATGCAAATTATATGTTATGTATTTATAATATGTTGCTACATAGTCAAAATGTTATTTTAGTATGACATCATAGATCAGGAAAGTCTAAGAAGGTGGTCAGGAAATTTCTCTGAAGTTGGTAGCAGTCTGGAATGCTTTGTCTGGAATTGCTTGACCCAACTCTTCCTATGATTTATTCAGCTTACTAGCTTCCTTTTACTTTAAAAACCGAAAAATAGAGGCTATGGCTATATATCAAGTTTGTACAAATTAATTCTCTGGGATAATAATAAAAGATCCTAGAATTTGAGCATAATTTTATGTGTCATCCAAAGCAGAAGTTTATGTGCATATTAGATGCAGTAATGCCCACAAAGAGCCCCCTTTTTTCTTACAATAGAACAACAAGAAAACCTTAGCCAAATTTCCCAAGTTTTTCCACATATATAAACAAAAAAATCATAAGCCTTCTAGTCTTTAAGATGTTATCAATGTTATAATTCATTCAATACACAAATAGGGAGATTCCACAACTTTCCCTGTGATGCTGGCTGACACTTGCCTTTCTGACAATGAAAAGAGAACTATCCTCTTTTTAAACTTAAGGGCTTTATTTGTAAACGACAGACTACCCCACTGCACAAAATAGAGAACATCACACAAGTCACTTGAAAATGAAGGCAGGGATCTTTTAGCAAAAAAAAAAAGTATTTTATCTCTGATAAGAGGGGTCAAAATGACTGGGCATGGTGGCTCAGGCCTGTAATCCCAGCACTTTGGAAGGCCAAGGTGAGCAGATCTCTTGAAGCCAGGAGTTTGAGACCAGCCTAGCCAACATAGTGAAGGAAAGGAAAGGGAAGGGAAAAGGAGAGGAGGGGAGAGGGGAAGGGAGGGGAGGGGAGGGGAGGGGAATATTGTAGTAAATGGGCTTTGGATTCACAAATAATGAAAGCAAACACATACTGGCATTTCCTGTAAGCCAAGTTCTCTAAGTATGGTATATAAATTAATATGTTTTATCCTAATAACCACGCTGTGGATTCAGAACTGTTTTTATCTCTTTTATAGTTGAGAAAATTGATCAATGGATAGATACTAGGAATGTGCCTAGGAGCAAGAGCACACAGTTGGCAGGCCAGAATTTAGGTCCAGGCAGTCTGACTCAGGAGTCCGTGCTCTTTACCAGGCTGTATTAACCTGACTCTGAAGCCTAGCTCTACTGGCTAACTGCACAATCTAGGCCAACAACCTTCTCAAAGACTTAGTTTTCTAATCTGTAAAAATGATACCATCTAACTTACAGAGTTATTGTAAGAATTAAGTGAATGTTGACTGTGGAGCCGGTAGTAGAGTGCCTGGCATAGAGAAAAATCTCCCTAAAGGAGAGATGTCCCTATTATCAATGAGGACATCATGTAGACATATTTCATATCTGACATGTCATTACACTGTATCAGTAAGTGTTCAAGAAGGAAATAAATGGCATGCTCACACGAGTAATTGAGGTGAAATTAATGAAGAGCTCATTAAGGAAAAACAACAGGGAAAAGAGAAAGCCCCCTAAAAAGACAGTAATTATGGGGAGACTTTACCACCTCTAGACCTGAAGGAGACAATACAGAGGGCAGTTTCTAGAATGTTCTATTTCAGCAGGTTGCCTGATCAGCACTGTGGTCTGCAGTGGAGGAATCATCACTGCCAGTGCATAGCCTGTCAGGGAGGGAACCAGAGTAATGGATACCTAGACCTCCATCTCCTCTCATCGGCCACACCCAACAGAAAGTAAGATCTCCAAAGAACATGGGTGATGCTCTCCACATTCCCCTAGCATTCTACCCTTGCCTCCATTGCAAAAATTGTGCTTGTATTTGTGTGTATGTGTCGTCTCCATGCTTATGTGAACAAAAAAAAAATACATAGGCATAATTTAAAACCAGTCATTACGGACAATTTGTGTGCTAAAGGTGAATCATTCCTACCATCCATAGGCAATTCATTTATTTTTAGTATGTCATGGGTAAAAGCTAAATTTACTTTTTTTTAAAAAATTAACAAACTCCTACATAAGGCTTGCCTTGTACTAGGCACTACTCTAAATTGCCCAATACTAGTTTGTTTCATTTAATCCTACTAAGGACTCAACAAGATAGATACTTTTTAATCCCTATTCTACAGATGAAGGAATTTAAGCAAAAGGTTAAAATCAAGGTTACACAACAATAATTAACAGAGCCCTGAAGAGTAAGAGTGTTACCAAGAGCATTGACCATGGCCCATTTTTATATGTTTATTGTTAAGGGCAACACATTTTCTTTAAAGCAAATAGCTTTGTCTGTTGCAAAATCATTTTTAAGAAGAGCTTTGCAAATGGACTTAAAACCTTGTCTGGATCCTGACTCAAGCAGACAGAAAGAAAAAGAGACATTTAATGAAATAATCAGGAAAGGTTAAACATAGACTGGGTATTAGATAATAACGAATTACTGCAATATTTTTCAGTGTAATAATGTTTTGAAAATTCTTATCTTTTGGAGAAATAGTAAAATTTTTATGGATGAAGGAATGAAATGTTTGGGATTTAAAGAGTGAAGACATGGATTAAACAAGAATGGTAATATTTGTCGATAATTGTTAGAGGTGGGTAGCGGGTCCCTAGATTATGTTATTCTCTCTAATTTTGTGTACCTTTCCAATTTTTTGCAATTATAAAAGTTTTTAAAACACTGTTGATTCCTATAGAGACAATTTGAAATTATAAGAAAGGAAAACTTACTACATTTAATGCAGTAATAATATTGATTTTAATTAGAGTGAAACAACATATCCCACAAGGCCTTTATCACATATAGCCTTGAAACCATGTTTTGCTTCTTAAAGCAGTGATTTAAACATGTCTATCACATATTGTAGACTTTCTCACTTGACCAAATGATCACTTTTTCAATAGATGTGGTAAAAGCCTTATAGTAACAGCAGCTCTATCTTCTCCAAGATATGAGTCCACTGGGGCTGAGTACTGACATTCTCCCTCAGAGAGAGTATGTGCCCTCCAGCTGAGCACAGCCCCTAACACTTTCTATTGTGTTATTTTCACTTGCTGTAGCTGCCCTGAAGATTGTAGCTATTGCAAATTACAACCTTGAAGCTTTATTTCTTCTTAGCTCATAATAGGCAATAAATTCTTTCCCATGTACATATTGAAGACTCCATCTGAAATGTGCCCCAACTCTTATCCAACCCCAATCCCACTACCTACCTCTACATAATTTTTTCCACCTTGCTAAATTAATCACATCCTTTAATATTCATTGCCTTCTCGTAATCTTTCCAAATGGGCCATTCTGGGCTTCTTTATCTGTCTTAACCATTTTCTCTGTATAGTTGGTAGGGAAAGGCATTGAGTTTTATTAATTTTTGTGTTCTCATTTGCTAACATAGTTCCTGAGTTATAAGAGGGATAAATAAATGGTTAGTGAGCAAGGAATAAATTAAGCTGTTTATTTAAGCTTTGCTAACATACCTGTTATAACTGACCAAAGTTAAATTTTTTTCAACCAAATTTACCAACATCCCCAACCACCAGTCATCAAATGTCCTGCCTTCTTGCCTTCCTATGACTATGATTAGGTAATTTGAAGGTGGAAATTAAATATTTGCTTAATGCTACAAACACAGGACTCTCAGGGAAGCACCATGTATGCCATAGGTGTGAACAAACTAGTTTATCACACAATTTTAAATTATTGTTAGACCTAAGGAAATCATAAAATTTAGAGCTGCGGGGTCCTTACTTTTTCTTTCTACTCTTTCATTTTATAGCAAGGACAGGGAGATACAGTGAGTGAGTTTAACTGACTTGTCCAAATTCATACCAATGCTTAACTTTGGTGTTTTGCCAGAAATTTTCAATTCTGATTCTACATTTATATTTAGAGAAGGCTAACACTTTGGCCTTCCTTTTAAAGACCTGAAGCTTACACAATTTTGGAGGTGCTTTCTAAGACAAAAAACCCAAAAGTATGCACACAATATTTGGTATATACACAAACATTTATTTGAAGTGAGAAAACAGAAAATAGTCACAAATTTTTAGATGCTGAAAATATTACAAATATTACAATATGTGAAAAAGTAACAATATTTGTATAAATTAACTACCTGACAACTCTGTTCATTAAGTTAGTTATTTGGGATTATTAGTGGTCTTAATGAAGTCCACTTTGATAATATAACATGCTAAAATTTAATTAAAAATAAAGTTTTATATCTATCTATCTAACTGTCTACCTGGAGAGAGAGAGAGAGAGAGAGAGAGAGAGAGAGAAGTATTTAATTTTTCCAAGTTGTAAAAAGTTTACCTCTGATAGTTTCAGCCAGATATATCCAAGTCATAAAAGAACCTCAGCAGCTAGGCATACCTCAGACTGCTAGATAAGAGAAGTGATTATATAAGTGTCCATTCATTCATCAGACATTCATAAAATTCCTACTGGATGTCATTCACGGAGCGAGGTATTGGGAATGTAATGATGAATAAAGTATGTTTTCTTACTGCTTGGTACCCTAGTCAATTGAGGAAAATAGGCAAATAGAGAATCAGAATTCAATGCCATAACTAGACTTAATAGGGATGTAGAATAAGAATATCACATTACTGATTCTTTTTTGGGAAGATATGGAAGAGAAAGATTCACAGAGGAGATATCTGAGATGAGTCTTGAAGGATGAGTAAAATGAGGAGGAAATATAGGGACCGTATATACGAAGATGAAGAGCCAGCAAAAGGGGAAGCTATGACTCAGTAAGCGTTATTAGGATAGAAGATGTAAGTCAGTCAGTGTCGGGGTCAGGGCTGGAAAGACAGAAAGGGAAAGATGAAGAAATGACATTGTATTTGTATTAGTCAGTTCGTTCTGCCAAAACAGAATATCATAGACTGAGTGACTTAAATCACAGACATTTATTTGCACAGTTGTAAAGGTTGGGAAGTTCAAGATCAAGGTACTGGTAGATGTGGTGTCTGGTGAAGGCCCTCTTCCTCATTATTTTCTGGTTTGCAAATGGCCATCTTCTCATTGTACCCTCATCTAAAGGAGAGCAGAAAGAGAAGAGATGCAAACTTTCTCATATCTCTTCTTAGAAGGGCACTAACCCCATTCATGAGGGCTCTACTCTCATGGCCTAATTACCCCCCAGAGCCCCACGTGCAAATAACTGAGGACTAGCATTTTGACATATAAACTTGAGTGGAAATAAACATTTAGTCCAAAATTCAGTCTGTTCAATCCATAGAACCCTTGAAGGATTTTCAGCAGGTGAGCAACATGACCTTGGTACTTATGGGAAGGGCCAACTAGAGGGACAGAGGAAACTGTAAGCCAGAAGACAACTATAATATATATCTAAAAGTCTGAGTGAGAAAGGGCCTAAGCAAAAATGGCAATTGAGAGGATGAAGAGGAGAGAATCAAGACACATTATCTGTAAAAGGTAAGAAGGACAGAATTGGTGATAGATTATATCTTGAGGATAAGATGAAAGAGAGCGATTGGCAGTAAGTCCTGGGATTCCCACTTAACTACTCAAGAATGGCATTATCATTTGCTGAGATGAGAACTTTTAAATTAGTATAGGTATTCCAGTTCATATTCTCTCAAGTTGTTAAAGTAAATAAGAATATTAATAATGATACATAAGTACTTTCCATTACTATGTATGCTTTGTTTTCTAAATATAGCCCCTTTAAAATATTTTATTCTGTTTCATGTTTCATAAAATTTAGTTCCATCTTTGTCTACTTGTACTGATATTAAGCTTCGTGTGTGGATAGTTTCACTCTTACAAAGTAAGCTCTCTTGTTATTCAGGTTTTGATATCTGTATGGCTCCTCTCATCCTTCTTATATTTTCTGATTTGCCCTAAATTGACTTTTAAAAGAGGGCACTTGTAATATCTCCCTGTCTGCCCTCATCAGTTCTGTTTCTGTAACCCAGTACTACTCCCACAGGTAACTAGTTCAACTCTTCTCTTAAAGAGACTAATCTCTTTGCACCATACAACATGGTAACAAATGAAGTTATTTACATTAAAATTGAAAATCAGTACATGAAAAATTCATTTCATCAGTTGCACTACCCACATTTCAAGTACTCAATAGCCATATGTGCTCTTGGGTGCTGTATTAGACAGCTCAGACATGATGCATTCTGGAAGGTGCATTATTTCCAAAAGTTCAACATCATTCTAGAAAGTTCTACTGGAAGTTTTGGACTAGACCATTATCTTTATTGTTCCTTTTCAAAGTATAACTATTCATGCCAGATGCTAATGAGTTTTTCCCTCTAATTCTTTTCATGGAAAACACAATCTACATACATTTTTATATAAATTGTCCATGATGTTTTGCATATAACTTTGATGGTATTGTGAAAACAGTAAAGTATGAAATATTTAAGAAACGATTTTGGTCCACTTACCATAGATTGCTAATATTGAAAAGATCAAGATAAAATGGCTATCTCTGATATAGTGTCAAAGTGACATCACTAGTTTTACAAGAGAAAAGGTTGTTCACAATACCAAACAGTTCATCTTGGTCAACTTGCCTCCTGTGAGTAATAAATCCTCCCTGTTTGCTAACTCAGCCAACTGATATGCTTGATTGGCCCTAGAGAATTTATAGTCTCTTTCTAAACATTTATTACTGAGTAGATCAGTGTATTTGTAATTTCGGGATCCCTAACAAAATCTTATTCAGCCATCTCACAAATAAAGGGGTATCATTTATTTGAGTATTAACTATAGTTTCATGAGTATTTCCCCTCCAAATCCATCTCTGGTCATGCCTGTCAGTAAGTCAAAGTGTAGTTGAACTAAATTTATTTAAGAAAAAAAAAAAAGACAAACACCTCCTTCGACATCACCAACTCTGGATATAGTTTAAAAGGGAATCAATCTCCTTTATGAAAAGACTAAACTCTGGTAATTCATCTACCTAGAATAGCCAAAAGAGAAATAGGTCATCATTGCAGCAAAAACAATAAGCATAGCACTATTTGGAAGAATCAATAGTGTCATGATAAATGAAGTGCCCCTCTTGTATTGCTGCAACAAACCTCCTGTGACTGGGAAGTTGCAACTGACTCCCCACCAACCCCCACTCCCATACAGTCAGCCCCTTGGGTTCTCTCTGAGACTCTTCTAAAATAAGCGTCTAGGTCACATAAATCAGAAAATGCCTCATAGATACAACTACAGTCAAAAGTAAACCAGGACTTTCTGAAAGGGCTCCCCAATGAGGCAAACTGATTTCTGGGCCTTTGTCATATTTTCAGCTGTGCTGGCTATATCGTGGAGCCACCCTACTTAGCAAGTGTGACGGACACTCAGTGCTGGGAGAACTTGATGTCATTCCTGCTGACAAGGACATTAACAGACTATATTCTTCTTGTGGCATTCTAGGCACATTGAACAAAGAAGCAAGTGGTCAGAATGTTCAAAGTTAACTGCAAACAGGAGAAAGAAAGTTAATGTGACACACTGCAGTATTCTCTCTTAGCTTGCAGTTGCAAGCTTTGAAAGTCCCGTTAAGTATCTCTTTTTTAAGATAAATACCTATTAAGTAATGTATATGCACAAGCTGAAGTGTTAAATGGTTTGTTGAAACCTATTAGAGTACACAAGATGATAAACATAAATTATAGCTAATATACTGCACCAGTGATTTTTAAACATAAAAATTACTGACACTGTAAAAACACACTTGAGTCATCGTAGCAGCATAATAGCACTAATCCATGTTTATCCAACCATGCACTTTTCAAAAACAACACAAACCTTTAATAAATGCTTTGGCTTCACCTTGACAACTTATATGGGTTATTGCCTCGTTCATGCCTGGATAACCATGTGTTATGACTTAAATGTTCTTTAATATCAATTTATGCCTTGAAGAAAAAAGATTGAATAACATAGTGTACATATGGTTCAATTTATTACAGCAAAACAATCATTTTAGTTTGAAGATATTTTCTCATGGTGCATATCATAGAAATCTTCTTCAATAGAGCTCTCAATAAACCAGATTTTTTATGTCACAATAAATGAAACTAAGGCAGCTAATTGTTGCTAAGATTCTAAATAGATGGGTCTATTTGGCTTCCTTGTCAATCAAGAAATACATTCCTTAACACTTGTATTTCTGGATTCTAATGTCTCTAATTGGATCTTATACTATCTGATTAACGAGGTAGTTTATAGGCTACTATAAAACAATCGATACTCAAAAAAATAGAGGAGGAAATTGTAGATCGTCAGCATTATTGAAGTCAAGAACAGATCAAGAATCACAAAAACCAAATGGGAAGAAAGGAAGAGAAAGTGAATTATAGAAAGAGAGTAAATCAAAATTATCTTTGTTAATTTCAGAAACGGTTCTGAAATAATGGACAAGTTACTGTTGAAATTGGAATTTCTGGGGCACTGAGTATACTCCTCCCTCTCCACACACACCAAATTCCAAGTCTTATAAGTAGATAGTTACTTTTGTTTGGCCCTTGCCGTGTGAAGAATTATGGTTGGGTCATACACTCGGTACACTAATGTGAAAGCCCAAAGTGGTAGGTGAGATGGCAGATGCAGGTATCTATTACCTCAGCAAGAGTTAGCCAATCACACCAACAGTTATTCATATAAAGGGAAACAGAACCAATATATTCACCTATGGCTCACAGTAAGACAGCAAACTCTATCAATGTTAAAATATATTCCTTTATAATTTTTTCTCATTTTCTCTCTGCCAATCAATAACGTTATTTGAGAGCACATTCTTGGGTGTAGGATGGGGGTAAAGTGGAGTAGATAGGCTAAAAAAGATTATATTAGTGTCTGATAAACACTTGAAGTGTTGAGGAAAGAAGACTTCATGGAGAAGATAGCTTTGGTTGCTGAATCTTAAAAAAACAAATTAGTCTGAAAATGACTCATGGGATATGATAGAAAGCCAACAAAAAAAAGACATGTTTCTTGAAATGAATGTTAATGGTAAAATTGAGGACAAAAAAATTGTATCCAACAAATGCTAGGCAATAGACTATTCCACCTACTTAACAAACTTGCTCGTTTCCAAATAGGATTTCCTTGAGATGCGCCACTCAAGCAAATGCTAACTCTCCTTTTTCTTAATGGTTTCTGTAGCTAACTAAATTCAATCTTTCCATACAGTCTTTTCCATAACCACTAGCTTTCTCTTACCAAGGTATTAATTGATCTTCTATGTCAAATAGGTGAAAAATATTCTTGAAACCAGATACATTTTGCTAGACATTATAAACAAATCCAATTATGAACTGATTAATAAAAATCCAGTCAATCTTTACTTTCTTGTTTTCAGAACTTGACCTTCTATCTTTCCATATAGCTCCTCAAGTTTTTTATAGCATTGGTTTTTCTTCCTAGAATTCCTTCCTCTCTCATCTCTAAATACTCAAATTTCATCTACCTTTTAAAGCCCTAACCTTATCTCACTGCCACAAGGAAGCCTTCCCTGATTGCTAATAGCTTTGAGCAGAGCCTGTTTCCTCTCCACTCCCACAGTTTTTTCCTGACCTTTTTCTACAGAACTTTCTGATCTTTATCTTATACTATCATTGTTTATATTTGTGTTCCTTATCTTCCTGGATAAACTCTAAGCTCCTCAAGGGCAGGCAGAGCCATTACTTCTCTCATTCTGTGTCTTCCTCAGAATTTAGTGCTGTACCTTGAGTGGCATAAGCTTCAACCAGGCTTGTTTAATAAATATGATTATTTTTCCATAATTTTGAGGCTTTCTTCTATTAATGCTGCAGAACCTCACCATAATGAAGATTACACTTTTGCAAAGATATTAATGAAGAACTGGAAATAGAGACATTTCTTCTATAACCCTATTATTATGTTAACAACAACAAAGAAAAACACTGACTTAAAACCATCACACCTTTCACTTTAGTTTTATTCATAATCCATCCAGAGGGCCTGGATTTTACAACTCTACGGTTTACAAATACATATGAGTATTTAAAACATCAAGAAAAATGCCTGTCTCATCTATCCTTAGAAATATAGTGACAAACACCAGGTACAGAGCGTTGTCTCCTAATAGACGAAACCTATGTGTGTGCCCATTGGAATGCATACTTGAACTGTCTAAGTCTTTCCCATTATCCATTAGCCCAGCACACATATTCTGGGATCAGACTCAAAGTCAATGACTGTTTATCATCATTAGTTCCTCCAAGCAATGATCTACATATAAGTCCAGATATTGTTCACCACAGCTTCTCCAGCCCATCAATAGCCAGATTTCCCCAGAGCATCCTTAAGTTATTCCAGCTTGAGGAAACTCATCCCACATTCCAAATGTGGAGGTCCTTGAGCAGCCTGTGAGTAGACTAAACAGTCTACATTTATGAGGTCCCCTTGGGAGCACTACCTCAGTAAAAGAAACAAAACATGCAAATATACAAAGTCTTGTAACACCACCTACTCCTATAACAGCAATAAATGTGTTTTTTAAATCAATTAACCACGGGGGATGGGATGGAGGTGGGAAACCTAGCAATAGCAGAGTCTTGGTAGTAATTTAGAAAATGGCTGCCAGAATGTCTCTGGCTCATTTGATGAAAAAATTATCCTTTCTCTGGAGCTACACGGATGGTTTTATGTGATAACTAAAAGAGAAGACCATCCAGCAGATTAGAACAGGGACCTGGAAGACAAATCTCACAGCTCTAACTTTGGCAATGCTGCTGATTTGCTGGGCTGATCTCTAAAAAGTATTTTTTTCTGTTACAGGGCATCATTTTCCTCCCTAAAAGCACAAGAATGTCACATTGGATAATGTCTGGATAATGTTTTTATAATTTTCTTAATAATACATTTCAATTACAAAATAAATGATTGGGCTCTCATGAAATTTTAAGATCATCTTAAATAAAAGATTTTATAATCTTTTAGAAATGTGTTTCCATGTTCCCCAGAAATCAGCTTTTTAACAACTGGGGAAGAATCCATCTACTCTGTTTAAAAAGCAGGAAGAAAAACAAGCAAACAAAACTCTTAACTTTCCCCATGATCCCTATATTTTAAAAATCTATGAATCTGTACTTTTAAGCTATGTTTAGAAATTATGTAAGCAATGGTGTTCATTTTACTTCACATAATTTTTCCTTTTCTGGTGTAAAAGTCTTCATATGCAGAAATGCAATCTGCATTTTGCATATATTTACTCATATATACTCCAGGGTAAAGTTTATAAACTCATCAGGGTAAAAAAAAAAAATCCAGGCTGATGTAAAAGTCTAGTGTTATTGACTTCACAATTGTCACTTCCGCATTTCATCTTGTCCTTTCTACCTCTAGTGACACCCTCCTTATGAAGACCTAATGCCAGGCTATGATGTCATTCATTTATATTAGAAGGTAAATTTAAGATGGTATTCACTTTCCTCTAGGGTCCTTGGATGTCAAGCCTAAACTCAAATTTGAAACATTTGCACCCTGTTAAAGAAATTTAGAGCACCACTAGTTGGTAGATAAGAAATTCCTAGGGGTAAGAGTTGACAAGCAGGGGTAAGAAGACTTCTTCAGTATCCTAGAAATCATACTTCATAAAAAGTAACAATCTGTCTGAACTAAGAAGAAACCCCACAAAGTTCATTTCATACATATATTTGTTTTATATTTTTGTTAGGTTGAGTACATAATTTAAACCAATTATTAAATTTGATACAGGAAGAGCATTCCCACCAAATTACAGATTTCCAGTTGTAACTCTGAACTTCATTTTCCTCTTTTTAATTTTTTTTTCTAGATAATGGGAAAAGACTGTAGTAATCAGATGGCAAGTTCAAGGGTTATCTCAAAGGCACATTCCCTAGAATTTCCCTTCTCTAAATCCTGTTATATTTTACCTCAATTTCCCCTGAGTGAACAGTCTGTGTAGAGACAGGGTTTATCTTCTTTACATTCAGATGGTTGCATTTCCTGCTTAAAATGTCAGCTGGATTGTCTCTGCACCCTGCCTCCCCCCATCTTTTGGTCTCCCAGAAGCTGTCTGCTGCCTCAGGCAAACTTAATGATGGCAGGGCCGCAGAGCCAAAAAAGGAAAAACACCTGTGGCCAGTCTAAAGTTTAGTCCTGAAATAGACAGGCAATGGCCATCACCTGCCTGCTGTGTGAGAGCCCAATCAAGTCTATTCATCACAACTCTGCAGATAAGGGCTTTTTTTCCCCTTCATTTTTTTTTTTCTTCTTCTTCTTCTTCTTTTTTTTTTTTTTTCTTTTTGCTGTTGTTTTTAATGAACTGAGTATGATAGGAAGAGAACAGAATATAGCAAAGGGATGGTGCCCTCTGCCTGGCCCTGAGGAGCCACTGTTTAGACACGTCCTTTTAAAAATTCTATTATGACATTTTCATTAAATTTCTTGAGGAAATTATGTAAATGAAAAGAATGAAGGCTAATGACAACTAAGTGAGGACCTATCGTGTGTCAGGGAGCATGTTAGCAGGGGTTTAGAAAGGTGATTTCTTGTCCGTGCCTAGTTGCAGCAGGAAGAAAAATAAGAGGAGGGAAAAATCAGGCAATTGTGGACAAAATATATAATTCTATCCTGCCTTTCTGCAATTCTTGATGTTTGATTCTTGACGTTTGATTCCTGGCCTTTCTTGAAATAAACTGCTTCCCTATGATCCAAAGTCGCCGGTTTATTTCCAATCTCCTTGGCTGGCTCTTCTCCATTTCCTTTGCAGGCTTTTCCTCTGCTCATCTTTCTTAATTGGTGTTGATCCTAGGCCCTAAGTCATTTGATCTCTGCACACTGTCCTTGGGAGATCTTATTTCATCCACCACCATGCTGCAAGTAACATCCATATGTTGATAACTGCCCAAACAGTTCTCTGTGTGCAATCTCACTCCTAAGCTCCACACTAATGTGTGGGGGTGGCCACTCGCCATGCTGCTGACTAATGAGATACATGCAGATGGCTACTAGGGATTTCTTAGTGTACCCAGCCTTTCTGATATAAGTGCCAAAACATCATGCTTTTCTCTTCTTGTATAGAAGATGATATGAGGCCAGAAGTGGGGGAAAAAAGACTAGATTGTGAACAAGAGGTAGCCATTAGGAAGAAAACTACCTGCTGAAAATAGAATAGCAGACTGACAGATGGAGCCTGGGACTTTTATGAAATTGTGAAATTACTAAATGAGTTGTGTCCACTTGCCCTAGATCTCTTATACTGTGAGAAAAATAATTCTACTTTTTGGTGTGAAGTATAGTTGTATGTACGGAGAGTATTATATGTATAGTTGCATGTAATTTTATACATTAAATAAGAGCATACTTATTTAAATGAGATAATTATATTTAACATGGATAGAATGTTCACAAAAAATGATTACGAATTTTTCCACAGAGGCTATCTCAACATAATCCAAAGAGTAAAAATTTTTGGAGCCACACTTATTGATTAGATTTTAATACAATCAGAAATTAACTACAATAAGCAAGAATCCCCCACGGTTACCCCCATGAACACACCTTACCACCCAAATTTACTCAACTGGAAATTTAAAATTCACAACTTCTAAGAACTCCTGAATTAAAGAAAAAACATGATTCAAATTATAAATAATTATGAGTGACATTCTAGTAGAAGAGTTTTCCATCTCTGTATCTATCGATCTAGTTTATCTATATCTCTATGGACTCATGAACTCTTTTATTCAATAAAATATAATCTGTTATAATAATTGTGTATTTTTACCTCAAAATTATTTCAAATTTGGCTAATGAGAACCCTTTCAAAATGGCTCTTTTGTCTTTTTTACATCCATCACTTTTTGAATATCACTTTCTGACCTAAGGCATTACTGGCTTATTTTATACTTTTCCTGTTCTAACTCTGAAACCTGCTATCTCTTCAGGAGTCCTGATTCCTTTTAATGAAAAACAGTATTTAGATCTCAAGCTTAGTTAGGCTCATTACTCTAGGAGTACAATTGCTTCTGGGCCCTTCCACAGGATGGAATTTATTCTAGTCTGCTTTTTCACATGTGTGACTCCCTCATCTCTCAGTAAGAAATCTAACTCTGTTTATCCTCAATAAATTTACTCAGGTCCTCAAGCTTAAAAGTGGTTTCTGAACTTCTTTTTTTTTTTTTTTTTTGAGATGGGAGTCTCATGCTTCCGCTCAGGCTGGAGTGCAATGACATGGTCTCGGCTCACTGCAACCTCTGCCACCTGGGTTCAAACAATTCTTCTGCCTCAGACCCCTAAGTGGCTGGGACTACCGGTGCTTGCCACCATGTTCAGCTAATTTTTATATTTTTAGTAGAGATGGGGTTTCACCATGTTGGCCAGGTTGGTCTCGAACTCCTGACCTTGTGATCCTCCCACCTCAGCCTCTTGAAGTGCTGGGATTGCAGGCCTGAGCCACCATGCCTGGCTAGAATTTCTAACCTATGTTTCTGTGAAAAACAAATCTACTAAGGTTCATTATTTGTTTACAGATCTTTACCCTACAAAAAGATCAAGATCATGAAAAAGTAAAACTGAGAAAAAAATTCCAAATTAAAAGATTTTTGAGAGATATAACAACTGAATGTAATCAGTGGGATTTGTTTTTTATCATGAAAAGGAAGACTATTTGGACAATTTGTTATGGATTTTAGATAAGCTAATATCATTGTATCAATGTTATATTTATTTCAAGACTTCAAAATTCAGTTGTGATTATGTAAGAAATACTTAGGGGGTAAAGGAACAAATGACTAATTTATTCTCAAAATTTTCAGAAAAAATGTATGTATATAATATGTATGCATATATATATACACATATGTATATAATATGTATGCATATATATATATATACACATATGTATATATATGTGTGTATATACACAAAGACATATATATGTTTGCATATGGATACATCTAGATAGTGAATAAAAAGGAAATGGGGCAAAATGTTAATTGGAAAATCTGAATAAAAATAATGAAGTTATTTGTACTATTTTGTAATTTTTCTGAAAGTTTCAGATTATAAAAACAAAGTTAGATAAAATAAAATAATAAATAAATGACAAAGGGTATGCTACTTAAGAAGTATCTAAGGGAAATTTATAACTTCAGGAGCTTATAAAAAGTGTTTATATAAATGAGCTAAATAACAATTAAATAAACTAGAAAAGTACCAACAAGTTCCAAAAATTAGAAGAATAAAAGACAAATGCAACAATTAGAGAAACAGGAAAACAACAACAAATAAAACATAAAAAAGAAAAAAACCATCAGTATTAACCAATAATTAAAAAAAAAAAAAACCTTGTTCTCTGATGAGACTGATAATCACATTTTTGCCATGTCTGCTTCAAAAGAAAATGTGGTTGCAGGGGGCAACAATATTAGGGTCATCAGTGTAGATCCAGAGATAAATGTTATGGTAATAAATTTAAAACCCTAGATAAAATAGAAAAGATAATGGGAAAATATAAACTTGCTCAAGAAGATGAAGAAAATCTGAATCACTGAACCACAAACATAACAAAAATAAATCTAAAAGTTAATAAAGACCTGCCCCCAATAAGGAGGAGATATATCAAGTTAGTGGGAAGATTTGACAATGAAAAATGCTAATTTTCTGCAACATAATGATAAATTTCATCTCATTTCCACCAAAATGTCATTATAATCTTTCACATCTCTTAAGAATATAAATTTAAATACAAGATAATGTATATAAATATAACTAAAATATCCTAAACATAGGAAATATTGAGGGCTTCAATATTTACAAATACTATATCATAAAGTTGTGGTAATCAAAGGAGAATAATATGGATACATAAAAAGCATTCATTAGTAGAAAGTTGTAGAACTCTCAGACACAGATCTAAATATACATGAAATGTTGTACATTACACATGTGATGAACAAAGGGTGGTGTTATGACAATTGGCTATTATTTTAGAAAATAACCAATAAACTTAGGGAGCTACTTCTTACCATTTACTAAATAAAACAAAATGCCAAGTGGATATAAACTCTAAATATATTTCAAAATAATAAATCTGCTTAAAAGAATTTGGGCAAAATGTTTGAAAAAGAAAGATCTTAAACAAAATGCCATATATTTTATATTTGAAGAAAATGCCAGTAAGACAAATGATACAAAAAAAACCCCCAAATCTAAAAAATTTATAAGTGCTTCTTGGGATCATTTTTTTTCATTGTTTATAACTGAAAAGAATTGGAAATCAGAATATATTTTAAAACTGTCAAAATTAATAAAAATGAAACACACATATCCAAATGCACAAAAAGGTACATACAATGACGTCTACTGCAGCATTGTTGTGATAGCAAATAAATTAAGAATTAAAGTGTTCATCCAAAAGAGAAGGAAAACATATGTAAACATACAATGGAATCCTGTGTGAAATTTGGACTGAGTGTGGTCAACTTAGGTAAACAAGATAAATAGATTATCAGGACATGTTGTCGAATTGCAAAAGCAAGCTAAAGAAGAATATGTATGGTATTATAGCATTTTTTAAAAAAACTCACACAAGATAAAATTGCATGCAACTGGATGTACTGTGTGTAAATGCACAGAGGAAATACTTATACTGAACTGATGTAGTGAAGAAAAAAATTATTATTGGTAGGGAAAATATAGGGATAGAAGCGATGACTATGAGTGTCATATGATTCTATCTGTATTATTTAATTCTTTAACATGTAGTTAAGTGGCACATTTGTAATTGAAAGTAATTTTTTCAATTTTTATAAAGTAAAACAGAGGTTACTTGTTCTGCAACCATAACTAACCATGTTAGTTATATTCACAGAAATTAGTTAAAGATCTCAAAGATTATTTGTTGAAATGCTGACACAAATATTATCATTTTCACATTTCTGTAATATACATACATAGATACATGTGAATGCCACTTGTTTGATTAACAATTACAGCTTACAATCATGATGCATATTTAATTACACATAGTGTGTCTACAGTCCTAAAAAGTTGAAATAATTGAATCATATTTTAAATGTACTAACAAAGTACAATTATTAAATAAAATATTCCATAGTGGGTTATTTTGTAAAGTAAATACTCCATAAAATGCTTGACTTATAAATATGAATTTTATACATCAGCTTTACTTAATAGAAGATAGCCCTGCAGGTAGCTCTGCTCTCCCTGTTCCCTATCTTTCAATAGTTTAGCTAGTTTATAGAGATTATTTTTTATCATATTCTTGGACCAATTTATTTTTATAAAAGGCACTGTCAGAATGCAGCCCTTTTATTTAAATATCAAAAGTCCTCCACAGATTTCTTTCTAAATCATCAAAATCTCCTTGGAAAACTGTGTGTTTGGGGGCAATTGCTATATTAGTTTTCATATTTTAATTTTATTGCCAAATATTTAAATATATTTGATAAGTACTGATGCAAGCTGAAGGATCTTAAGAGTGTGTTCAAGGGGATTATATTAGAGGTCTCAGAGTAACTTCCAGATCTGGAGAGATTTCTGAAGCTAAATGAATTCTTAGCAGGTTTATGAGAAAACCTTTTAGAAATATTTTGTAAGTTTACTTGTTAATCAGCAGATCTGATTTCCTCAATATTGCCCACAGTGAACCATTAGCTACTTTTTATGGCTGCAATGCTTAGTTAAGAATGATAAATTTTGATTATACATCCTATTGTTTTTTATGAAAGAGATCCAAGAATGTAAGATACACCTTAAAGTAAAAGGTCCCCAAGTTTCATTCTCTTTAGAATACTTATCTTTTTTTTATCAATAGCCAAATCTCATGAGATCTTAATGATCCAAGTTAATTATATATTTTGCCACCTTGTGGTAGTTAGAGGTATGTCAAATATTATGAACTAGTGTGAAGGGCCATAGTATCCGGAAGGCCTAGGTCTGGTTTGAGCCTCCAATATACTTTTTTCTCTCTAAAATCTATTCATGACCATATCCTTAGATACAAGGGGAAATGCTATAGTTCAAGCTCCAAACTTTTCTTAGAAATTAGGAAAAACTAGCCAAAGCCAAGAGGGATAAAAATCTGTAGCTACTAAGTCATTTTCATAATCTTTTTGAAATATTTTATCATTATTTAAAACAGAAAAGTACAGAGAAAAGAATAATATTAAGAAAGAAAAAAAATTATAGAAAATTTAAATTTTACTGGTCACATGACCAAATATTTTGGAATGCCCACTGGAAGTTGGTAAAAATGCTTTTGTATTTCATTTAATAATAATAATAATAAAGGTGACCTTGCCCTTGTCTCTTGCACTTGTTTAGAAAAGCACACAAGTAAATCTACCTGTCCAGTCCTTTTTCTTCACAGTTCGGAGTCTGAGAGTACTCCTCAGTAAACTTTTGCATATAAATTTCTTTCTCAGAATCTTTTTCTAGAAAGCCCAATCTAAGGAAAGAAGCCATTAAACTTTGACATTAGAAATTTCTCTTTTTTGGGGCTCACTTGGAAAGAAGAGATGGCCAGGTGCAATGGCTCATGCCTGTAATCCCAGCAATTTGGGAGGCCAAGGCGAGTGGATCACCTGAAGTCAGGAGTTCGAAACCAAATTGGCCAATACAGTAAAACCCCATCTCTACTAAAAATAGGAAAAATTATCTGGGCATGGTGGCAGGCGCCCTGTAATTCCTGCTATTCAGGAGGCTGAGGCAGGAGAATCGCTTGAACCTGGGAAGTGGAGGTTGCAGTGAGCTGAGATCGTGCCATTGCACTCCAGCCTGGGCAACAGGAGCAAAACTCCATCTCAAAAAAGAAAAAAAAAAAGAAAAGAAAGAAGAAGGAAGGAAGGAAGGAAGGAAGGAAAGGTCAATAGTTATGCAAGGTTAGCAAATCAAAAAGAACAAGCAGAATGTTATTATTAAACTATGAGGGAAATCAACAAATAAACTCAGAAATTGAAAAAAAAAAAAAAACGCTTTACCTCTTGGAGTGGAAAGTAGAAGTAGAAAAACCCACCTTTTCATTACAACACCTTCTGTTCTACTTAGCAATGTTCATGTATTATTTTAAATTGTGTAATGATACAATAGGGGAGAAAGGAAAACTTTCTCTTTACCCTCTGAAGGTTTGCTGAAAATCAGCTGATAAAAGGCAGGTTAATAGGAGAAAATGCATACAATATTTTATTTTAATGTGTATAGCTTGGGGGAAGTGCAGGGGAATGATTATCCAATAACCCAGTGGGGTACAGATGCCTATAGTACCCTTCTACATAAGGAAGGGAGATGAGTAAAGTGTGGCAATTTGGGTGATAGCAAATGATTTTTAGGGGAAAATAAATGGACTTGGAGAACATGTAATGGCCTGGGACAAAGTCTGTTGAGTCCACAGAGCGGACAGTAGTTTGTAACAAAAGTCTGTCCACATATGCTGACCAACTTCACTCTTCCTGTGATGTGAGTTAAGTTAATAAAAACTCAGGGAAGGGAACAGAGAGATGTTTTGTTTTGTTTTGTTTTGTTTTCTTGGGTGAATCTGGACTTCAGGTAGATAAGAAAACTTCAGAGAACAATTTGATCCTGTGGTTCAGGTGAGAAAGAGGACTGAGAGATAAGAGTGAGGGCTGGGAATGTCAGAGAGACCTTGGGTGCCTCTTCAGTTCAGCATGTCAAAGTGCCATATTTTGCAGTGTCTGTGTCTGACCACCAACAATAGGGACTTATTTTAAAATTCATGTTTCTGTTTTCTACATCCAAAATAATATAAAGGAAGGGAGAAAGGAAAGAGGAGAGGAGGGAAGAAGAATCAAAGAGGGGAAGTGGAAGAAGAAGGAAGGAAGGGGAAGAAGAAAGGAAGAGAGGAAGGAAAGAAGGGGGAAGGAAGGAGGGAGGGAGGAAGAAAAGAGAAGGGAGGGAGGAAGGAAAATATTCATTTTCTGCCAATGAATTGTGAACAAAAATGGATCAATGTAACTCACCATATTAACAAAGTAAAAAAAGAAAAAACATTTGATAAGATCATCTCAATAGACGCAGAAAAAAATTCATTAACAAACTCCAACACCTATTCATGATAAAAATGCTCAGCAAACAAAATAGAAGAGATCTTCCTCAAGATACTTTATTTCTTGAATGGTCCTGGAGAGATGATAATGACAATCCAGATCCATGAAGCATGACCAAAATAAAAAAAAAGGAGGCATGCAGGAATGGCAGACATCACTAAGCTGGCCTGCATTGCTCCTTGTCAGCATGTAGACATATAGGCCATGGCCTTGTCCTAAGGCACATCTTCACTCTCACCACAGTGGGCCAATAGATTAATTCAAAATGTGGAAGGTCTGGTCTTATGGGTTGAAACGATAGCAAAAGTTACCCAATGTCATCATGAATTGTTTACCCTCATTTAGAAAATTCTCTTCAGCTCCAGAACTCTATTTTCCCCTTCTTTTGAACACCAATAGCATTTCTATTTCTCTTTCTTAGGCCACTTTAATTTATGTCAATAACTTTGTCCTTCTATTCAACTGTAAACTCCTTGGGAACATAATTGCATATTCATTGTCTTTGTTTTTCCCCAGAGCCTAGACAAGAGAGATGCTTTCTCATAGGTGTTTCTCGATAACTACTTGTTGAATGAAATTGAATAAATTGGCTTTATAAGGAACAGACCAGAAACTAGAAATAAGAAGTCTGGAATTTTAAGGCTGACTCAGTCATTAACTAGTTATATGATCTTGTAGAAACTTCTGCTTCATTGGGTTTCAGTTTCCTTTTCTATTAAAGTAAGTAATTGGAATTAATTGCGAGGTCTTAAGGTCGCTTCCAGCTACAAGTCTACGTTTTGTTACGAATTTTAACAGATACACTTAAAAATGACTTCTCATTTAGATACAGGAATGGTGTCATTGCTGTTTTTGCCAGATGTTATCTTAGTCAAAAGTGTGGGGGGTGGGGATGAAGCCACCTAAAATAGGTTCTGATAGAAACTGTAGCAATGACCTACCCAGGTGTTTAAAGTAGGACACCTTATGGGTGTCCCCCCTCCAAACCTCCCCAACACCCCCCCACCCCGCAGCCCTGTGGCAAAGCCGACTATCAAAGGAACTAAAAAATTGGGGGAAGATAAGAATGCCACAGGTGTATCTATGGTGAAACAATTCTGTGCTGTAGATCAGTCCGGAGGGGGAGGAAGGGGAACTGCCAGATCAATATACCAGTTTTAGAGACTGAGTTTACAGAGGAACAGTTGCCAGTGTGGTACTGGCCTAATGATTTTATCTCATTCTCTGTCTGACTTCCCTCCAGTGAATCTTGTAAAGGAACCAGCTACCTGATCCCTTAATCCAGCTAACATTTTATCAAAGAAGATTCAAATTAGTTTTGCTTATTCCAGATGCTTTATATGCAAATGAGCCTCAGAATTGGTGGTAACTAAAATGTGAAGCAGACACCATGATCTGTCAGAGGAAATATTCCCACCTGAGCACCCTCCCTCAACAATGGGATCATTCTCTTCTCCTTCCTTCTCTTGGTTTCTCCGGGGAAGAATTCTAGAATGCTCAGATATCCCCTGTAACTCTTTGATCCAAAGGATGAACTCTTCAGATTCCTTTTAAGTGTAATTGGCTTTGACTTTCACAAAGCACCATGTGGATCACTATCCCATCCTTCCATAAAAAGCATTACCTATGCAGTATTAATCACAGTTTGCAAGTCAAATATTAAGATCGTTCCTTGGAGTAATCTAGTGGTACAACTTTGCCATTTAATTTTCCCCTTTGCAACTCTAACTAGACAAGGGAGACTGAAACATTGAGCTAGGAATTATTTATTTAAAGCCACAAACCAACACATGCAGATTCTGGATAAAGACTGCTTACTCTCCCTTATAATAAAAGTGGCATCTTAATGCAGAGTACTGTGGAGCCTCAACCTTGCCTGTAGGCCAGCTCTTACATCCTCCCATGTAGCCTGGCATTTGCCCTCTAGCATTCCTATGTTGCTTGGCTCCGAATGGAAGTGCTCTTAATTTCAAATGATTTATTGGGGACAAGCAGGAAGCCCATCTGATCTAAGTCTGTTTGTATTTGGCTTCCCTGTGTCTCAGGGGTGATTTTAAGAAGATATCCTATGTTGTAAAGCAGGGATGGGAGATGGAGAAATGCCCACCTGCTGTTGGGATAGAGCTCGCTAGTGTTTTATGCAGCTTCCTGGTACCATTTTCAGCCACAATGAAAAGAAAGAGAGTCAAGTCAGAGGGCAGCAGCTAAATCACTGACTGGCAGGATAGATTTATGCAGTTCTCATGGGGTTATTTGTTGAAGGACAGTCCTGCTGGATTGTTCAAAGAACAGAGGGGTAGCTCTACTGACACCAATCTCAGTGACAGTGGCATTAACCATAGTCCTGCTCCCATAGCATTCACTTCTGTTACAAAACTCTCCAGATTATACAGGAATTACATTTGTTCTATTTCTGTTTTCAACATTTGCCTGTGAGTTACTCATAGAAAAGTTACTATGTTTGTATTCTCTTGATTCTGCACAGTACCAAGCAAATAATAGATAATCAAGAAAAATGTTAAATGAATATATATGTATGTGAATGAATTAAAACTCTTTCAGCATGCTTGTGGAGAAAGGTGCTGTATTTAAATAGTGGCATCTAATACTAACAGTTTTCTTTACATATGCTGTCAGACTAAAGAATTAGAGCAGCACTGTCCAATATAACATTATGCAATAATGAGTAAGTTCTATTTCTGTGCTGTTCGTTATAGTACCACTTACGACTACTAAATGATTGAAATATAGCTAACGTGACTGAAGAACTATATCTTTTTTTAAATTTTAATAATTTAAATAGTAACATGTAGTTTACAACTACTGTATTGGACAGCATAGATCTAGAGATCTTCCCAAGGAAAAAGGAAGAAAGAAAAGTGTACTGCCTGATGCTTTTCAAAGGTAAAAATACATGTGCATGTGCATATGTACAAGTGTGTGTGGTATGTGTTATAAGTGGTTAATGCCAGATTTTTTATCAACATGGCGAAAAACGTTAGGAGCATGACTTTGGAATAAGGCAGACCTCCATTTGAGGCTTTGGCTCTGGCACTTTTAAGCTATGTGACCTTGAATAACTCATTGTTATTACTAGCATGCAAAATTGCCCTTCCTGCCAAGCATGTCAGAATAGAAACCTTAAATTTTTGGAGAAAATATGATAGGATGCCAACATCATTCTAAAAATGAGTTGTTGGTAGGTAGCCCCTTTTCCCCCCCAGAAATATAATATAATACAGATACCAATGATACGTTGCAATTCTTCTTAGCTTATGTAATCTTATGTCACTTCTCCTGACTGCCAAGCCTCCAACTTAATGCGTCTGGAAAAAGTCATTTCATCTTTTATGAGAGAATACAGTCAAGGTTTTTGGTGTATTATTGGCATTTATAACAGGAATGATACACTTTAAATATAAAAAGTTAAGAGAAAAGAGAGACAGGAAGGGAAGAGGAAGAGACTCAAGATATAAGAGCTCAGTCGAATGCTAGTTTTGTTTGTTTTGTTGTAGTTAAATATCTTAAACATGACTATCACACTTGTAGCTCAGGAGAGGTGTAGATGCAGGGAAAACAGGTATCCTTGGATCTGAAGTCTCACTTGAGAGGTTACTCTGAGCCTTTGGTCAAGTTATTTAATCTCTGGAAATATTAATTATTCATCAGTAAAATAGGGTTAATTTTACTGCAGGGTTGTTAAGAAACTATGAGAAGGACAGGGGCTGACACATAGTAAGTATTTAAAAATGCATCTTTTCTTCTCTTCTTTCCATAAATATTATCAGCATTCTCCCCAGTTACAGCTTCCTCTAGATATTAGGGGAGAAGATCACATAGGATAATAAGACTATTATCTTATTTTTTTTATCTCTATCTTGAGATAAACAAATCTAATGAATATAGGAACTGAACGATGGCCATTCTAAAGCAACTATCAGCTTTTATCATTAGCACAACGAATTAAAATTCTGTTCTACTGTTTTTTTTCACATGAGTGTGTACATGTTTCATTAATCCAGTGTTGGTAATAGGGTTTCAACGGATGCAGCAAACCACCATGGCACGTGTATACCTATATAACAAATCTGCATGTTCTGCACATTTACCCAGAACTTAAAGTATAATTTTTAAAAAAGGCATTAAACTATGGTTTAGGCCTCACTGTCCTGAACCATGGATAGCTTGGCCATGCATACTTTCTGCCCTAATCATTAAGACTTAGAAACAAACCAATTGAAACTGAACTGAGCTATTAAGGGACACAGTTACCGAGGAAAGTCAGACTTTCAGACTGTGAGTCAACAACATGGGAATCAATGATTGATACTTCAGCTTCACACTCCATGTCCCTTTATTGTGAAGAAGGACTAGGGCTGGGCACCCTTTTCTTGCATGTGCCTTTGGGCACGTTGTTAGGGATCAAAGAAACTGCCTCTGAAGGAACTCTCTTGTGCACCAAAATACAGCACTTTCCCATACAGAAACACCTGCACATTTTTAAGAAATTGTATCAACCAAAAGAGGTAGTAGGTTCATTAATCAACTGAAGTTGACAAAAGTGTTAACATTCTTCACATGCTTGCTGTGGTCATAGATTACTATCTCAGATCTTCCTCTCATTGCTGCAGGCACCTAAGGAAACAAATCTCTTCCATTGGTATCTCTGCATCATCGTCTTTCTCCTCAGCAATAATAGCAAATGGTTATGCTTCTTGGGAAGCAAAATTAGAAGCAAAAAAATTGGACAAGTTTAGGTTTGTTGCTATAAATATTTCAGAGAGCCAAACTGAGTCTCTAAATGCTTTTCTTATGACAGTTGTATTCCCATATCTTGGGAAAGGTTGTGATCACCATCATATACATTAAAAAACTTGCAATGCCTGTTTGGTTAGGGGCTGGCTGCTTTACAAGGCAAAATTTCAGAGTTGGAACCTACCCTTGAAAAATTGGTACTCCAAAAGAAACAGTTTGAGGGTCTTCTTAGAAATATTGGATAGGAGAAAAATATAACCTGAAGTACAATATTGAAGCAGATGTAAATGAAAGTGGTGAGCATTTTTTTTCTTTAAATTCCCAGCACTTAGCATAAGGCCTGGCACACAGTAGTTGCTTGATACCTTGTGGATGGGTTAAACTGTGGAAAGATTAAAAAAAGAGAGACTCAGGGATGAATTTAGATTTTAAGACCCTAGGCTTTGAAAAGATGATGGGCCTCCCTATGTAATTCAAAATAATATAAAAGGAATTCTAAACTGTAAAACAAGAGTAAGGAAATCTAATAACATGAGATTTCTCTCATGGTACTTTTAAATAAGATCATACAATAAAATCTTTCAAAATATTTTTCTGATTTTTTTTTTGGTGCTTTTGCTTTTTCTGGTATCCTAAACAAATGATTATTTTCCTCCCAGGTAATTTAGCCCTGAGGGGCCACTAGCTTTTCACCTATTTAATCATTTTCTCATTTACTCCACAGACTTTTATTGGAGGTCAGTTATTTATAAGATTAGAAAATCATAAATAAATAAAAATCAAGTCCTTCCTCTGGAAGGGTTCAAAATCTAGTGGAGAGACAAATGTAAGCATAACAGCAGTGCGGTGAGGATTATAATGTTCCCAACAAGACTCAAAAAGACCATAGAGGAAAGAAACACTCTGGAAACAGCAGAGAGACCTTCCCTGTGTCATCTCAGGCACATTACTAAAATTCCAGAGATAGGTCTTTAATAACAACTCATATGGAGAATGGAATGGGGCATTCTAGGTATATGAAATTGCATTGCATTCTCTAAATAAATGGAACTAGGGGAACTCTAGAGGGTCCCAACTTCAGGAGCAAAGGACTTCAGGCCCACTTTGACTTGCTTCCTCCTTGTTTCTTTATTTTCAGGTTCCTTTACTTACTTTCTCTCTCACATGTAAGGGTGATAGAAGCTGTAAAGCTGCCTAGCCTGTTTAGATTGCAGTTTGAACTTTTGCTTCCCTGCTAGTTAGGACTTTTATAATGGATTACAGTTCTTTTATAAGCTGAAGAGAACTTAAGGTTGGTAGCTAAATATCTAATAGCATTCTGCATTTCCTTTGCCTTGGTTTGTTTGAATAGTCACTCTCCTTTGTGATTAGAATATAGTAGATAGAGAGATCTTTCTCTCTGTCTACATTTATTATGTCCGGTTTATGTAACTGTAATGCTCCTCTTAATTTGATGTGTGGATGCTGGACATGGGGAGGACATGCATAGATTAAAGTGATACTCTTGGTGCCTCAATGTCTGAGCACCTGGGTGCATCTGGGGACTGTTACAGAGCTAATTGTCAGGTGTTGTACATTGCAAGTACAAAGATCTCCCAAGCTTCAAGAAATAACCACTTCAAGGGATCCCTAAAGAAAAAGATTCAAGGGTGTCTCTGTCCTACTTGCTTATTATGAACAGTAGATTATCATAATGATGAGAATGGGTTAAGTTAGGAGGGACACAGAGACAGAGACAGTGGAATGTGGAATATATGCCTGGCATAAATAAGCATCTAGGAAACTACTCCTTTGAACTTGGCTCAGAAAGTTCTATTCCTTAAACCTATGGGAAAGGTAGACATCACATTTCTTCAAATTCTGTGTGGAAAAGTAGTCTTCCTCTTCTCTGGCATCAAGAAAACCCAGGTAGCTCAGGGCTTATGGGAGATGGAGACAGTGCACGTATGTGAATTTGGGTGGAGTGAGGATGAGGGAATCCTGGTTCTTGAAAAAGATTGCAAACCAGTGGACAAAATATCTTGGAGAACAGCAAATAGCTTAGTGTGGTCCTATGCAATGGCAGAAGAATAGCAAATAGAGCCAGATGTAATGATGCACATTACAAACCATGCCAAGAATTTACACTTGTGTTAATAATTAGAAAATAGAGATTTTCCCCATGGGTTTTAAATTGGGAAGCCATATGATCGGATCAGTCTTTTAGAGAAAGTAATTTACTTGCAGTTTGACACATAGATTACAGACAATAATACTAGTTGCTGGGTGATGTGCTCACAGTCTATGCCAGTAATAAAAGTGATAAGGCCATAAAATAGAAAAAAAATAAAAGTGAGTAGATCTTGAATTAAGGTCACTAAGGCACTGGAAAAAGAAATGCTAGAAAAGAATTCAAGGCACCCAGAAAACAAAACAAAAAAGTAACTGACAATCAGAACAGGATTAGGAAAAAATCTAGAGTCTCTCTCTTCTGGCTTTAGTGGGTGGGTGAGGGTCTGGGCTAACAATCCAAATAAATAAGGGCCAGAAGGTTTATAAACAAAGCACAGAAAAAATAAATTTCTGAAAAAGTCAAACCTATAGTCATTCATTTATTCATTTTGGAAGTTAGGTCCTTTGCTTTTTTATTGATGTAAGATGGATCTTCTTATCATGATAGTCCTGCTAACCCTGACATATTTTTTTTTCTTTAGCCAGCATTGTGTGCTTAAAATTTTGAATTAGTTGCTAACATTTAAAAAGACAAGTGTATTACATAAGAATCTGGATTTCTAACTGCTGTCGAAACATCTGCCAATGCCCTCCAAATCAACAATCCCTTTGCACAGGACTTGTGCTCTCTAGTTTGGCACAATCCTTACCACTCTCCGTTGCCTCCTTGTCAGGCCTTTTTCACTCGTTTGTGCTTCCTGAATGGGACCTATATAGAGCAGATGCTTTCGAAGTCCTACCCTTAATCCTCAGACGGTTCTGATGGCTTCTTGTGCTCTCTGCTGAGATCATCCTCTTCCTGCTGGAGTGCACTTGGCATAGCTGTGGACCAGGCTGGAGGTGCCAGAGAGTTATCCTTCTCCTCCCTAGTAACCATCAACCAATGAGTAATGGGAGTTGTTGGGTAAAGACTCCTGCTTCCTTGACATCTCAGCGAGACAATTCTGAGGTATTTCCAGGTAGTCTCCCAGAGGGTTCCCAGCAGGATTGAATCCCAGTTGCCTACTGTGGTAACCCCCTCATTAACACACTTTATTAAACTGTCTTTACTTTGCTGACTCACTTCCCTGTTCCTTCTCAGGCTTCCTGGGATTCTCTCCAAAATAGCTACTTGCATCCAAATCCTTGACTTGGGGGTCTGTTTGAGGGGAAGTAAAACTATGACAGGACTTGCAACCAATTAAATCGGTCATCCCTAATTTAGACCACCTTCTGTGTGCTAACTGTTCTTCCAGAGTAAATTTCATAGTCGCACACTATGAGAAATAGGAATCACTTCAGAGAAGGAAGAAGCCTAGAGACTGCAAGTGAATTGCCTGAGGCCACACAGCACGATTGCTTCCAAGATGAATGAACCTCTTTCCCCTGGCCCTATCCAGTGTTCCATCTCCTACCTCACAGTAGACAATCCACAGCACCTCCAGCTGCCAAATCTGGCCACTACCGGTTTTTGAAAACAAAGTTTAATGGGAACCCAGCCACACCCAGTTGTTTACCTGTTCTTGGCTGTTCTCCCATTTGCTCAGTACATGAGATCACCAATTTCACAAAGCCTCTGGGAGCAAGTTTGCTGACCACCCCCGTACTCTATTATCATAGTACTGGGGGTATCACACTCTCCAGGGATCACTTATGGATAAAGCATGAAGAAAAACCTCTATCTTCCACATGTGATCAGTGGAGCAAAAATTGCAGCTACCACCCTTTTGTTTAGCTGGTACAGGATGTTTGTGGCAGAGCCAAAGGGTCAAGGTTGTGACTCTGACATTTCTCAATAAATTAATTTATTATTTAAGCACATCTGTCTGTGTTGCGGTGGCCTCCACTTGTGCACTTTTGTGGAGGAAAACATTGCACTGAGATCTCAAGTGTCACAGCAATTAGTCAAATGGGGAAAGATGCTGTTCCAGGATATTCAGGGACACAGTACTTGATAATCTTTAATTTGCTCAATATTACAATTAAGGTAGCTTTAAATGTGTTATAACCTTAATAATGTCAACATGTTTCCATTATCTCTGTTGTGCATATTACTTTTAACCTTCTTCACACACAAGAATGTATTAATGCATTTTTTGGCTGCTGCTAAAGTGGCCCTCTAACGCGCTTATGAAGGACTTAATAACTGCATAGAAATGTTTTGCTGATGAGTATTTTTTAATTATTGGAAAATGTCTCAGTAAGGTTTGAAAATAAATGCACTACACTGTCATTGGCTAAGAGATAAATATTAATGAGGAGAGACGCAATTTAACAGGAAGACAATGCTGAGGTTATCATGACAAAACAAAGTAGAGAGAATGAGGAGGAAAACACAGCAGAATTCAGTCAAAAGACCTGAGGTTCTAACTTTGGCTTCTCAACTCATTAGCTGTGTGATCTCAGGAAATCTGCTGAACTTAGATCTGAGAGTTGGTTTCTGTATCTCCAGCTAAAAAGCCATGGTTGTTCTAGCAGTATTCATACGAGAATGTAATAAATTGATGTTGGTGAGTGAGTTGTGTAAAGAGCTATGCAAATACGTATTATTATTGTACAAAGCTGGGAACGAAAAACATTTGGATGATGAGTGATGCTGTTTCCTGTCCTCATTTATCACGTGTTTCCAGTAGTATTTTAAGACAATTAAGTCTAAACAAGAGGAAAAAGAGACAGAGGGGACAGTTCATTTCTTCCATCTTGGAGCTGCCTAGCCAGAAATGATAGATGATGGCTGCTCTATATCCATGCCCCTGCCCAATATGAGGATGGGTTTTACGTGAGAGAGAAGCAGTCTGCTAAGTAGCAACTGGAAAATGGAATTTGTAGGAGTCACATTTTTTATACCATGCTGAGAGTGACCAATGACCAGAGGCTAGATTTTATTTTCTTATTTTGGGATCAACTCCACTAGCCTCTGGCAGTTGCGTATGTGCCCTCCTCCTTCACAAACTGTTCAGAGGCAGGCATAGCCCCATGCCTGGATTATTGAGGTAAACATTTATGTAACTCCAATGCTTTCCACTGGTGTGAAATTACTGATACATTGGGATCCTCCATTTTCCCTAATTAGACCAGTGAGTGAGGGATTTGCAGAAACAATTCCAGAGACTCTCACTTTAATATTAACTAATGTGCAGTTGGCCTACTTTTTGATTTTCCCACTGAACATATAGGGTCAGTTTCTCATCTTGCTTGGCACCCCTGTGGAGTAAGCTCTCAGCTCAAAACTGCAATGTTTTCAGAGGTGGTGTCTTCCCTCCTGTTACCTCTGTCTTGTCCTTTGCCTCCCACTAGAATTTTGATCACCATCCAGCCACACACAGAAGCTCTGGTTTCAAGGGGCTGTAGAACTACATTGACAGGCTTGTCTGGTCAATTTAATTAAGGAAATAGAAATTGTTCAATTGATTTTTTAAATATATACTGTATAGGCCTGTATGATCACTGGGTGTGGAGGGGTGTATGTGCACACGTGTGTGTGTGTGTGTGTGTGTGTGTGTATTTTAACATGAATTGGATTTCAGAGTAATAGCGTACTCTTTATTCAGATAGACTTTGGGGGAAGGTAAACTAGGAACACAAAAGGAAATACTCTCCATGAAAATCTAAGTGAGGCACAGTGGGAAGAATAACAATTTTTGGAGTCAGACAGATTGTGTTCAAATTCTGGCTCCTGAACTGACTTCTTTTGTAATCTTCAGCTAGTAAATTTATCCACGCTCCAGATTCCCTGTCAATAATGTAGAAATAAAACCTAGTTCTTAATTTGGTTGTGAGGTTATAATAATGTTGGTATATTGCTCCCCATATCTTGGCACCTAAGAAACATTATATGATCACTTGTCATTTCTGAGAGACCCATGAGATAGATGAGATACATACGTGTACAGAAAATCTCCCTAGTTCACAGGTAAGCAAAAACAGATCCACACCTTAGAAAGAGAAGGAAAAAGGAGGAAGAAGAATGAGCAGGAGACTAGTTTCCCAAACCAGCTTTAACCAAAAGAGCTATTTTTCTCTCTTTTATACACCTGGCTTCCAGATAGGATTTGATTAACTGAAAAGGCTTTTCATCTAGAACAACTTGGCAAACCACTAGACAAGATGATCCTAAGGTTCCTTCTAGCTCTCATATTCTGTCAGGATGTTGTCACCTTTTTCAAACTTTAGTTTGGTAGACTATCAGGCTGCCTGAGGCATCAGGAAATTTCAAGGCAGTTGTAGGGCAGAGTCAGCTTTTTGAAAACTATGAAGCAGACATGTAAAATTCTTGATCAGTTTGGTCAGATCTTTTCTTCGGATTCCTCACTCCAGTAACCTATCCAGCCTCTAAAGTTTCTGGAAACAGCTCCCTGCCTTGGACTCCCCACTCACTCCACATCAGTCCTCTTTAACCTCACAGCACACCTTTCTGTTTAGATGTAGAAACTTTGTCCTTATCCCTGACAGTGTCCATCTCCACTGAACCGTGGCTAATTAGAAGAAAGCACTTCACACCCACCTCCCTCAAAAATATCTTTATTACCCAAAATTATAAACCTCAGAGGGAAATGCTTTCCTTCAAGAGTGTCTTTTCTCGCTTTCGAATCACACTGAAATGCCAGCTGTCTTGTTTGTCTTCCCCAGAAAGCCAGTTCTGATGTCAGATGTGAAAGTCTCTACTACAGTCATTAAAAGATAAGCTTTGGGGTCAAATAGGCTCACACTTTGTTCCTGGCTGCATAACTTCTTTCCTTTTTTTCTTTGCACACCTTACTTAATTTCTCCAGTTTCTAGTATTTTTATGTAATATCTATCTTGGGATTGCTGTAAGAATGTGACCCTTTTCCTAGGATAAACAGCAACTGAAACAAGTCACACCTCTTATTTTTTATTACTACCATCATCATCATTATATAGCCACTTGACTGTTAGTCTAAACCTGAAAGTAAAACTGCTTTTGCAAAAATCTCATTTAAAAAAATGGGAATATTATTACAGTGAAAGAGATCTGACCAAACTGACTCCATCTTGCTTGTAATCTCCAAGCTGTCCTTGCTCATTCCTGGGAGTAGGTTGACCTAACTTTGGGAGGAACTTAGTTTATAGTTTAGCTTTGAAGCAAAGATGATAACAGCCCTTTCCCAAAAGAAGTCCCCTTCCTTCCTGGGGACTACACTGCCTTTGCAGGACTAACAAATTAGCTACAAGATTAGAAATTATGGTTTAGGAGTAATGCAGTCAAATGCTGCAAGATTCTAAACTTTCCCAAGTTGCTCCTGGGGATAACATCACTATTGTAAAATCTAATATCAGGGCCTGAGATATTTTGCAGACCCTGTACTCAGTGGATCAGCTGGCACCACCCAGATCAATAAACTGGCTCATCTGGTCTTCTGGCTCCTATCCAGGAACTGACTCAGCACAAGATGGCAGCTTTAACTTCCTATGACTTCATCTCCCCTCTGACCAATTAACTCCTGACTCACTGGTCCCTTACCCAACAAATTATTCTTAAAAACTCTGATCCTCAAATATTCAGGGAGTCTAATTTGAGTAATAATAAAACTCTGATCTCCCGTATAGGTAGCTCTGGGTAAATTACTCTTTCTCTATTGCAATTCCCCTGTCTTGCTAAATCAGCTCTGTCTATGCAGTGGGCAAGGTGAACCCATTGGGCAGTTACATATTCTGCAGGAAATGTCACACTTGTTCATTTTATATAAATAAACTCAATTTGGCCAGATGCAGTGGCTCACACCTGTAATCCTAACACTTTGGAAGGCAGAGGGAGGACTGTTTGAACCCAGAAGTTCAAGGCTGCAGTGAGCTATGATTACACCACTGCACTCCAGCTTGAGCCACAGAGCAAGATTCTGCCTCTAAAGAAAAAAATAAAAATAATTTAAAAAGATAAAATAAATAAACTCAATTTAAATATACAATGGGGTTCCACTGTACACACACACACACACACACACACTCACATATACATCCAAAGTTGCACCTGAAGGACTTCAGATCTTCCCAGCACTAAAGCTTTGGGAAAAGCCTCAAATCGTTACTGGCCAATTGTTAATGGTTGTCTCAGTTTCTTGGATACCTTTTAGTCTAAAGGCTCTTCTGTTTCTGGGTCTTACTCTGTTGATAGACATTAGGCGAGAATGAGTGCTTCCATCCTTGGAGTCTATGCAACTTAGTCTAAGACCAGAATATCCATTCAGAGTAATGAGCAGGCACACCTTCTGTTGAAGCCTGTCAATCTGTAGCTTCTTTCCAGGTTGGGGAAATTTTCTTTCTTTCCCTACTCTTTACTTTTGCCCTCAACTCCATGCTTCTCCTACCATCCCACTTTAGAATGCTCAGGACTTTATGAAATACTACAAGAATACACACATACCTTGATAAAAAAGGAGAATAGCATCTAGAAATGAGTGAGTGAAAAGTGTATGTATATATACATGTTATAATAATCTTCTGTCGTAATTAACACCACCATCTGCAGCAGCAACACCGTCACCACCACCATCATCATCACTGCCTATGTCACCAATACCACGAATTCCTTTTCTATCGTCTCAACACTTTGCAATTCTTAAAAGAAGACAACAATGAATCAGACTTGCAATAGCTTGGAAGATTTTGTTTTCCTTATGTATCAGTCTGTTCTCATGCTGCTAATAAAGACATAACCGAGACTGGGTACTTTATAAAGGAAAGAGGTTTAACGGACTCACAGTTCCACATGGCTGGGGAGGCCTCACAATCATGGTGAAGGCAAAGGAAGAACAAAAATGTGTATTACATGGCAGCAGGCAAAGAGAGTCTCTGCAGGGAAACTCTCCTTTATAAAACCATCAGAGCCTGTGAGACTTATTCACCACCATAAGAACAGCATGAGAAAGACCTGCCCCATGATCCAATTACCTCCTACAGGGTCCTTCCCAGGACACATGGGAATTATGGGAGCTACGATTCAAGATGAGATTTGAATGGAGACACAGCCAAACAATATCACCTTATGAAGATAAAGAGACACACAGACCAACAATGCAAAACTCTAAACCTCAAAGACATTCGTTTTTGACCAAAGCATATCTAGATACCAATAAATCCCTTCCCTTTATGCAATACTTCACAGTCATTTCACCAAGTCTAATCTTCTTCCAACACAAAACAGTAAACTGTCATAATATACAGAGGAAAGGAAAATACTCTCAGGAAGACTGTGTAAGTCAGCTCGCCACTGAAATTTCAGCTTAAATTTTTAAATGTTAGTGACTTCTTGCGAGTGAGTGACAGTGAATAATCCACATTAAACTAGGGATCTTGTTAATGGGTCCTTCCCCTATTTTCAGGTAAATGTTAACTTCATATAAATCCCCTTTAACTAATGAAAGGTAAACACATTCAAAGACAAAAGTAGTGCAGTTTATAACTGTGGCTAAGCTTAATAGATAGAAAATTCATGTAAAGGGCTTAATATTATTAATCCTGGAGTTGTACATTTCCAGACCTTTGATGCATAAAGACAGAGCCCAAAATATTCCTCCAATTCTTATTAAATAGTAATAGCTATTATATACTAACAGATAAAATGTGCTTGGCAGCAACATAGAATATTTGCAAACACTAGGTCAGTTAGTCCTCACATTATCTTTGAAAAAAATGCTCCTGCACCTTGAAATGGCAATAAAACTTCAACATTGCATAGCCAGGAAGTGGTAAACCATGATTCAGGTCTTGCTTGATTGACTCCAAGGCCCGTGTTCTTAGCTATCAAGCTACATTTCATAATCTCTTCACCTAGATAAAAGCAGTAGGATGCTTGTAATACCAAATTTGGTAACTGACAACCAGTGTCTTCTACAATGCATTCAACTTTTTTCTACTGCCATGATTTTCCATTTATTCAATTTAGTTTAATAAACAGGAGCAATCATTTGCCCTCATTAATCTCATGTTATTCTTTTGTTTTTCTTTTAGAGACAGAATCTTCCTCTGTCACCTAGGCTCTAGTAGAGTAGTGCAATCAGAGCTCACAACAGCCTTGAACTCCTGGGCTCCCACAATCTCCCGCCTCACCCTCCAATGTAGCTGGGACTACAGGCATGTACCACCACACTCAGTTAATTTGTTAATTTTTTCATAAAGACAGGGTCCTGCTGTGTTGCCCAGGCTGGTCTTGAACTCCTGATCTCAAATTATTCTTCTGCTTCAGCTTTTCAAAGTGCTAGGATTATAGGTGTGAGCTATCACACCCAGCCTGATAAACCTCATGTTTATGAGGTTGTTTATTAGAGTCAGATTGAACTGAATCTTTCAATCCTTCATTTCACATTTCCCACATTCAGTTAGTTGACAAGTGCTTTTCTTTCTATCTTTTGGAAATGATTTTAGTTTATTCCATCCATTAGTTGAGGCACTCATTTGTTATGTGAGTGTTGTACTAGTTCCTAATGAGGTTTTTCTGATGATCTCTTCTACTTTTATCTATAAGAAAAAGTTGTGAAAGGTTTGAAGTATATCATACAAACAAATACATAAGTTATTATGTGTCCTATCTGGTGCCACCCAGGTTATTTCTACCTTCCATTGCTTTTGACCTATTTACCACTCTAAATTGTAGCTAGCTAGTTGCAATACAAAGGATACAGTCTGCACACATGTAAATGAATTCTGCTTGGTGAAGGAACAATTGACCTCTCCTTTCTCCACAAAAAAAGCAAGTTATACATCTACAGTTAACTTCTAATCTATGGGTTCCTGCAACCAACCACAGATTCAACCAACTGCAGATAGAAAATATTCAGAATGAAAATGGATGGTTGCATCTTTAGAGAACATGTACAGACTTATTTCATGTCATTACTCCCTAAACAATACAGTATAACAACCATTTACTATATATATTGTATTATGTATTATAAGTAATTAAGAGATGATTTAAAGTATACAGGAAGATGTGCATAGGTTATATGCAAATACTGAACCATTTTATATAAGAGACGAGCATTTATATATTTTGGTATGCACGGGGGAACTGGAATCAATCTCTCATGGGGGAGGAGTTATTTGAGGGACAAGCATATTTGTAAATGTATTTCAGCACTGTTGACTGATGTATTTTTGAATTCTCCTTTCAACAAATTTTAATGTCTTAGTGGTTTCATCATTAATAAGTTAAATAACGTATTTGGCATGTGTTCATCTAATATTCATATGACAATCATAGTTTCACCTTAAAATAAAATCTTAAACATATCTATCTTTGACATTGTTTATGTTTCCCAGGAATTCAAGACTGTAGCACAAATTTGATTACAAGTATTTAACGAAAAGTGACCCCAGAAACCCACAATAATGATGTGGGGAAAGCAATATAGGCAAGAAGGAAAAATCAATAAAGGGTGTGTTACTGAGCTGATTACCAGTGTGGACACTGGCACTCAATGCTGGTAGGGTGCCCTTTGAGGAATCATGTAGAACACATGCCTCAGAATTATCTCTTCAGAGGGTAAGAGGCTGGGACATTTCCCTGCCAACTGCCCTCTCCTACAGGTGGAAGATTACCCTAGGGTGTTAAATCCCTTGTACTGCCTATCTGTGCATTCCTTGACTTTGGAAAAAGTTATGAAGAAGAAAAGTGAAGAAAAACTGTGTGTGTAGTCGAAGTGTTATGTTGAGAGAAAGGCACAGAACTAGTATCCTGGCTGTGCTAAATCATGTGAAAGGAGTGGATATGGTACAAGGCGCAACACAACTGCTGCATGACCAGTGTGCTCTATCTAAACCAAAAGTTTATTCTGTTCCTTTTCAATTTAGAACCTTTAAGTGATTTCCCATTGTCTTTAAAAGAAAGTTCAAGCACATGGTCCTTCATGCTCTGGCTTTAGCCTCATCTCTCACCTCTCTCCTCCTGGAACCCTATTCTCCATTCAAAATCAGATACTTACCTCTCCTGACACTATTTTGACTTTGCATGGTTTTCTTCCTCCTCCTTTATAGCTAACCCACTGTTAGATGTATTAGAAGTGTTAAGTTGTCACTCTCCATCAATATAAGACATTTCCTGACTTAATTCTGCTTGCTGTACTCTGAGCCTTCCTTTGTCACAGCAGCAGCTACTCTATATTTCATTTACTTGTCCTCTTTTTCTCCCACTCTCATTTTTGCTCTCTTTCTCACTTTTCGGTGAGTTCTTTGAGGGCCAACACAGTACTTACTTGTCTTTGTATCGTCAAGCTGAATAGCTCCTCACCCCTAGTAAGCACTCTGTGATGGTTAATGTGTGTCAACTTGATCGGATTGAAGGATACAAAGTATTGATCCTGGGTGTGTCTAGGAGGGTGTTGCCAAAGAAGATTAACACTGGAGTCAGTGGGCTGGGAAAGGCAGATCCACCCTTAATCTAGGTGGGCATGATCTAATCAGCTGCCAACATGGCTAGAATATAAACAGGCAGAAAAATGTAAAAAACAAGACTGGTTTAGCCTCCCAGCCTACATCTTTCTCCCTTGCTGGATGCTTCCTGCCCTTGAACATCAGACTCCAAGTTCTTCAGTTTTGGAACTTGAACTGGCTCTCCTTGCTTTTTAGCTTGCAGACAGCCTACTGTGGGACGTTGCAATTGTGTAAGTTACTACTTAATAAATGTGTGTGTGTGTGTGTGTGTGTGTGTGTATATATATATATATATATATCCTATTAGTTCTGTCCCTCTAGAGAACCCTAATACACACCCCAAAACTAAAAGTTTGTTCATTCAACTAAGCATTTACTCTGCACTGTGCTAGAGCATAATAGAATGTAAAGAGTTTGCATTAGTCAGGATTGACCAAGTTATGCTGCAGTAACAAATAATGAGAAATATCAGTGTTTTACAGCTAATAAGGTCTATTTTCCACTCCCCCTCTACATCAATCACATGCGAGAAGAAAACCTCTGATCATAATAGTTACTCAGGAACCCAAGCAGCCAAGCAATCATCCTCTGGAACATTGTTGGCTGCTTCCCGAAGGAAAAGAGAGTTCTTGAGTATTTTGTGCTGACAATTACATGCTCAGTCCAGGAGTGACAACAAATCATTTCTGCTCAAAAATCACAGGCTGGAACTAGTCATGTAGTCTCATTCATTCAAAAAGGGGCTAGAACTATAATCCTGACATGTATCTAGGAACAAGACAGCTAGAATTATTTGGTGATCTTCACAGCAGTTTCAGTCATCAACATTATTATGAATGGAATTGTGTCTTGTACAAAATTCATGTACTGGCGCTCTCACCACCAGTACCTCATAAAGGGACCTTATTTGGAAATAACGTCATTGCAGATGTAGTTAGTTAATATGCAGTCACACTGGAATGTATGGGCTTCTAATCCAATATGAGTGGTGTCACCTTCTTATAAAGGAGGAAAAGTTGGACACAAACACACATTCAGGGAGAATGCCATGTGAACATGAAGGTAGCTATCTAGAGGCCAAGCAGAGAGGCCTGGGACATTCTTCTTTCACAGTCCTCAGAAGTAACCAACCCTGCCAACAACTTGCTTTTGGACATCTAGCCTCCAGTACTATAAGACCATAAATGTATGTTGTTTAAGCCACTCAGTTTGTGGCACTTTGATACAGCAGCCCTAGCAAACTAACACACATTTCTGTACTAAGAAATGGTTATTGCTGTAACGAGTACTTAAATACATGGAAGTGGCTTTGGAATTTAGTGAAGAGTTGAAGCTGGAAGAGAAATGCATGGTAGAATAAGCCCAGACTGCTCTAGTTCATTGGTACAAATATGAACCTTAAAGGTATTTCTTGTAAGGTCTCAGATGGAAATGAAGAACACGTTATTGGGGACTGGATGAAAAGAGATCCTTGGTATAAAGTTGCAGAAAACTTGGCTTAATTGTGTTCTGATGTTTGTGGAAAGTAGAACTTCTACAAGATAAACTTGGATATTAACTGATGAGATTTCTATGCAAACTGTTCAAGGTGTGGCCTGGTTTCTTCTTGTTGCTTATAGTAAAACATGAGAGAACAGAGAGAAATTGAAGAAGGTATTGTTAAGAAAACAGGAACCAGTACTTGAAGATTTGGAGAATTCTCAGACTATCCATATTGCAGAATCGAGAAAGCTTGCTTTGGAGAGAATGCCAAGGATGTGGCTAGACAACCGTTTGCTAAAGAAATTAGGCGTGTGACTCATGAATCCAATCAACCATCTCAGCAGAAGCCTGAAATAGAGGTGCAGTTATCCAGGAATAATCTGTGGAGGATTCTTTTTTTCTGATGGCTTGGACCACCATGAATTGCACAGGAGGCCAACAAAGTTTTTGAGAATTTTATACCAGCAGAAACATTGTCAGTCGAGATGGAAAGGAACAGAGATGGGACAAAATGAAGAAATAATGATGCCAAAGGTGGCTCCAGGGCTGGATCCTCCTGTCTCAGAGGACTGAGTGATCCTCAGTTGTAGAGGGCAGGGCCACTGCCCAAAGATGAGAAGCAGATCCACCACCCAGGACTGAATGGGGCCGGGCCACCACTCTGATGGGCCTGTATCACAAAACACTGAGCCAAAGAGGATTATTCTCAAATCTTAAAATCTAATGGAATAAAGGGATCAAGATCTCTTTTTCCCTTCTGATTTTTCCCTTTTAGAATGGAAATGGCAATTCTGTGTCTATCTCAACACTGAATTTTGGAAGTAGATATTGCTTGGTTTTACAGGTTCACAGATGGGGAGGAATTTTGTCCCAAGATAAGTCATACCCCAAGCCTCATCTATACCTGATGTAGAAGTGATTTAGATGAGATTTTAGACTGAGAGTTGATCCTAGAATATGTTAAGAATTTGGGGGATGCTAAGATGGGGTGGATATATTTTGCATGTGAGAAGAATAGGAATTTTGAGGGGCCATAGGATGGACTGTTATGGGTTGACTTGTATCCCTTAAAATGAATATGTTGAAGTCCTAATCCCCAGTGCCTCAGAATGTGACCTTATTTAGAAACAAGGTCATTGAAAAAAATCTTCAATAATGGCATAATGCCTTAATTTGTTTCACTCAGAAGTGCATCTTGCTAGTAATTAATTTGAGAGGTGATCTTAGGAAGCACTGTGAGGGAGTTGAGAAAGTGAGACAGGAAAGTGAGAAGGTAAAGGAAAAAAGTACATGGATAGGATGGTTCCCACTGTAAGCAACCAGGGTTCCATCACTAGAACTCAGGTTCTAAATAGAATACTGGCAATTGTCAGTCCAAACTGCTCTGAAATCAAGTGCCTAGATGGATGTGGCTTCATGCATTACAAGGATCTGTTACTCCTGAATTCGTAGATTGACTTTGTGAAAATATATATACTATATTTGTAGGTACAAAGGAAGTGTCTAACAAATTTTTGAATGAGTGACAACAGCTGAGGAGAATGTCCACTAAAGAAAAGTCCTTGGGCATTCCGTCATTTTTAAAGTTGCCCCTGCTGTGAGACAAGGCTATTTCATCACCAGATAAAGTCTGAAAGAAAAGGTCCCACATGTATATTGCCCTTAGCAATGATGTGTCACTGCCAAACTGCTTGCAGTATCTGCAATGGTTAATACTGAGTGTCAACTTTATTGGACTGAAGGATGCAAAATCTTGTTCCTGGATGTGTCTGTGAGAGTATTGCAAAGGAAATTAACATTTCAGTCAGTGGACTGGAAGGCAGACCCACCCTCAATCTGGCTAGGTACAATATAATCAGCTGCTAGCATGCCAGAATAAAAGCAGGCAAAAGAACAGGAAAAGACTAGACTGGCTTAGCCTCTCCGCCTACACCTTTCTCTTGTGCTGAATGCTCCCTGTCCTTGAACATCAGACTCTGAGTTTTTCAGCTTTGGGACTCGAACTGACTTCCTTGTTCCTTAGCATGCAGATAGCCTATTGTGGGACCTTGTGATCCTGTGAGTTAATACTCCTTAATAAACTCCCCATTATATATACATCTATCCTATTAGTTCTGTCCCTCTAGAGTACCCTAATACAGTATATTTGCTTTAGATCACCCACATTAAATATATATATATATACACACACACACACACACATATATATATATATACACATATGTATGTATACATGATGTATATTTTTTCTTTTCCTGCTAACTGATGAGCAACCTACTGTACTCTCCTGCTCTCACTCATTTAAAACATCAGAATACTGTACTTCAATAAACACTCCCTATTCAGGCCTTGCCACTTAGATAATGTTCTTTTATCTTATGAGAAGCTCTAGGAAAAATATGTTCCTGGTCAAAGATGCCTGATGTACTTACTTCCCAATTCTTTTTTGAAAATTCACTAATCACAAGACCCTGAGACTTTCTGCAGAAAATTATACTTGCTTAAGGGTTTCACTAACTCATTTGATAATTTCACTCTTTTGGTAAACAACTGTATATCCAGCAGAATTAGTATTTGGCCAAACACTTCATTAAAATCTCCCTTACAACATAGGTTATCTATGCATGTTGACATGAGACAAGACAGCACAAACCCAGAAAGTGGTCACAAAATAAGAATTTTCGCTCCATGGTCACTTGCACACTTTCAGGTCCTCTTTGCTGCTGTAAGGTAATATGCAAATTTGAAGGTGATGCTTGACTCAACGGATGATATTATTTCTATGACCTGCCAGATCCTTTTCATCTGTGAATTTCCACTCTGTTCTTATGATCCTTTCTTTTCTCAATCTTTTAATATTTTCACAGCACTTTCCTTTTTTATTCCTTCTATCCCAGATTCTAAATTTCTTCCCTGATATCTCCTTCACTTTCCAGCTTCCAGCTACATATAGATAGAATATACCATTTTAATCCAAACTTCTTTTCATAAATTCTCCAGTGTTCTCTCAAAATATTTTGGAAGAAATGTAGAGGAAAAATTCATGGCTCATTATTTTATATTGAAGTAGAGATATGTCCATTATCAAATCCAAGGAAGATCCTTCAGACATGTATATAATACATATTTGGTTGCTTCCACTGATCAAGTTTAACCAGATACTTGGCATTACCCCATTTTAGCTGAGCTAGATAGACACAGACTCTGCATCTGACAAGAGGGCTTCCCTTGAATCGTCTTTATGCAGTGACTTGGTGTGAGATAGGGGTTCAGGGTAGTGGTGGTGGTGATGGCAGTGGCAGCAGCATTGATAATGGTATTGGTGATGGTGGTGCATAACATGTCTGCATATAATGGAATGTTTTCATAGCTCTGTAGAGTCTAGGCCCACTTTCTTGGTAGACACTATTCTGCGTACATTTGGGGAACAGAAATTCTACAGCCCAGACTAGACTTTAGATGCCAGTATTTTATATAAAAATCGTGTTTCAGAATTTCAAAATAAGTTTGTCTGCCTATCTACCTATCATCTAACTATTTATTATCTACCATTCTCTATATTTAATTTTTAACTTTATGCGACAGAAAACAGGAGAAAACCTCCAATGAAAAAACAGAATGCTCATAATGAAGAGGAAAAACTATCTTCATAAGGAAAATATTTCCATTTTATATTTTTAAGAGGTCGACATAAACAATAGTGAGTTAAAATATTTTTTAAATTATGCACAGTGTCACTTGCCAGTGTTGTGTTAATTAATGCAAATGTAGAAGACTGCATCAGTTCTTGCTTGAAATCTACCAATGTACATCTGTACAGTAAATATGTTAGTGAATAACCCTATGCCACTGTCAGAAGATTATTTTCTCAACTGCTAATCCTAGAAAATCATTGCCAGAATTCTAGGCATACTTTCATATGTTCAGGAAAATAAAAAGGAATCAGTAGAAGCCTACAGAAGGGAGTATGGCACTTTCCCATTCTGTATTCACAGGCTCAACTGCCCAGTAGAAAGCAGAAAATAGAAAGAAAATTAACATTTATTGAGCAGCTACTAAGGAAGTGACTTTTACAGTAGTTACTTAATTTAATTTTTATAAAATATGCATTATTAAAGTATCTGGTAGGATGCCTTAGTTTTCCAAAATGGCTAAGAAGAGAATACATGAGAAAGGTTAAAACAAAGATGATTTTTGGCAATATTCCATGTGAGGGTACCAGCTCATTATTCCATGATTACCATTTTCATTAATACGGAAGGGTTTTAGGTATTGGCAAACTTTTCTTCTAGTGAATAGAAAACAAAAACTTAACATCTAAGTAGTCAAAATATCTCTTTTCCCCAACACTGTTAACAAGAAATCTATGTCTGCTAACTTGGATTCTGAGTGTTTCCTGTGGAGAATCATAAAAGGAACTGAGAGAGAGAGAAGAGTAAGTCACTGAAAAATGGAAAACAGAGGGTTAGTGGCAGAAGAGAAATGAACAAATACAAATAGGAAAAACACAGAGTGGAGAAGACGAAAGCCAATGAGGATTGGGTTATGTGTGTGTGTGGCTGGGGAAAAATAAAGGACATTATCTGAATGTCCTCCTTATAGAGAATAAAAAGGAAGACTTAGAACCTAACTTACATAAAAGGAATAGTTATCAAGGGACAAGAACTTAAAAACAGGATGATATCAAATGATATCCTCTTTCCACATTTCCAATTTCAATTGCATTTCAAATTAAACGTTGGATTAATTTTTAAAGTGTATCTCAGCTTTGGACTGGAACACAGATTAATTCAGTTTTATGTAGTTTACTTTAGCATTATAAATTACATCATTTCTGTGAGGATAATGATATTCTTCCTCCACATATCTCGGAATATTCTCTTCCAGCTTTTTTTTTTCTTTTTTCTGAAATGTGTTCTCATTCTCTTGTTTAGGCTGGAATACAGTGGCAACATCATAGCTCATGATAGCCTCAAACTCTTGGGTTTAAGTGATCCTCCTGCCTCAGCTCCCTGAGTAGTTGGAACTACATGCATGTGCCACCACACCTGGCTAAATTCCCCAAATTTTTAATTGCTCAATCTGTTCATGAACTTTGAAGACTTCGTATTCTTGACTCTAACAATGCATAGATAGAAGGAAAAAGGAAACATCATATTTTAATTAAGATTTAAGTGAATATAAATTTTTCATTCTGAGCAAGACTTTGGCAAAATATTGAACTTATGCTAAGCTAAACATAAATCTATTGCTAAATTGAAGTGGCAGTGTGAGGAGTTGTGTAGATGTCCTTCTCAGTGGAACAACTTAACTGGTCAAAGTTTTTTAAGAAAAAAATTGAAGTCTCTAGAAATTTTATGCTAAGGGCATGCAGAAAATGAAGAAACATTTTATTCAAGAAAAATTACTAAATCTTGGTAAAAATTGTAAGAGTCTGTGGCACTGAACCATGACCAGATCGCCTCCCTGCCCCAGCCCCACCTAACTCCAGTTGAGTGTGGTGGGAGTTCTACTCCTGGTGGCTTTAAACAGAATCACAGGGCTCTGCCTTCTCTTAGCGCTCAGTCCAGGGTCATGACTTCTACTGGAGTACCAGGACACCAGCATTTCTCCTCTCCAAGCTTCAGCCTGCAGAAGCTGTGCTAAAGGCAAGTGTGGCCTGGAGGTCTAGGGCTCCCTCTTTCTGCCCAGTACCCACTTATATGGTGGAGCTTTGTCCAATATGTGTGCAGCTTAAGAGTATTGAGATGTTTACTCTTGCCTCAGCTCAACCGTAGATACCTTCCCAGAACCAATGACCCCCTAGTAGAGTAGGGATGTCACCCTTAAAGAAACTGGCCACTTTCCATCTGTTAGCTCCAGAGCAATAATACTGAGGTTCTGTCCATGGGGAAGGTAGGTTCTAAGAGCAGAGGGGTTCATAGCTCTCCATAAATGACCAGCTTTATTTGGAGTAGAGAATTGGGAAGTTGAAACCATAGGTCATTATTGAAAACAGTGGAGATTTTGGTGATGATAAATTTAAAGAAGTCTAGTAGCTTCATGATAGCAACAAGTGAAATGGAGACCAGCCAGAAGCTTAATAAGAAAAGAATTAACTAAGAAGAACATTCTAGTAGTTTGAGAAAGTCTCAAAGACAGACCACAAAGAATACCTGTGTAAACATATGTTAATTGGATTGGACAGTGGAGCAACTTATGTCCCAGGCATTGTTGAAAAAAAATGAGCAATAATCTAGCAATTCATGGACACTAAGAGCTGGGTGTGATACCAATACAAGAAGACCAGCCAGAAGCTTAACAAGAAAATCAGACGAAGAGACAGTCAAAGAGCCAGGATAAAATCCATGTCATCACTGAAGGTGTGGGGCGTGGTGTGTAGGATCATGACTGTGCACATGCCCAAGGCTGCACCCTCTGAGGAGAAACATATAAATAAGGCTGCATACTGTGGAACAATGTGTGCAGAACAAGTACCCTCTAGAGACAAATGGATTCCAAACAGAGAGGAAGGAAGGTACTGCTCCAAGACTTCTCAATTCCTTCTCCCAAGTCCACCAATCAAATGAGTTCTCCTCCTCTGGAGTAAGAATGAGTAAGGGGGTGGGAAGGGGACTCGAGGGTATCTTGAGTAGTATACTGTTCATAGGGAAACATGAGGATTGAGGAATAAGTAAGTGGTCCACGACAATGCCGAGCAGAAGTCATGCAGAATGTTTGCAAAGTCAAATATTAGAAAGTGTACATGAACTCTACAACTTCCCATTAGTCAGCATGGCTTGGAAAAGTGCCAGGATGTTGCTGTTCAGGCCAAAAGGAAAAAAAATAAAATAAATGGGGTTTCTTTTTCTGCGATGATCTCAACAGTACCTCAGCCAATGTGCTCAAGTCCATGTGGAGTTACTTGAGAGATATCTGTTCTTCTTCTTCTAAAATAGGATTTAAGTTTGAGTACATACTTATGAAAACTGAAGTTGGTTATTTTGATGACAGATGAGAGTAGGGTCCATATTGTAGAAGGGTATATAAATTACAGAGACAGAAAACCCCAGAGCCATGGCCAGGTCAGGTCATAACCCCCAGGCTCCTTCCATCCTGTGCAAAAGTACTAACGATGTGTGTGATTCCAACATCTAATTAATACAGCAAATTCTGAAATGCTGTTGATGCTTACTCTTAATGAGTACATACAGTAAGGCAGGATGCTTCCATTTAGATATGCTAATGAATGTAATTGTAATTTTAATCCATCTTCTCTCCAAAGCAATTGAGGTTTCATAACCTGGAAAAATAGTAGGAGATTAGGAGTATCAGAAATGGGCTTTCTCCCTGAGGTAATTCACCTAAAACAAGAACCCTCAGGTAAAAAAAAAAAAAAAAATTAAAACTATAAACCACCATTTGGTGCAGACTAGAGAAGGATTCTTGTCCTCATTTTGGAATCCCACTGGGCCTAGAACACTTTGTGTTCAAGGACTCTCAAAGTTGTTTGTTCTTTTTGTTTGTTATTCCTTCCTTTGAGTTTATTTTTAATGGTTGTTGCTTATAAGAACAATGAATTTGAAAGCATATTAGAACTGAATTAGGATACAAACACATACACAACTATGTTGCATTACTAGCTAGGATCGGGGGTTACAACAACAGAGGTTAAGATAAAGGGTAGACACTGGTTCTGTAGAGTCCAAATAACCAGGGTACTCTCTTTTAGAAAAAGAGTTTAAATTAAGAATATAAAAATTAGATACTGGGCCTTAGAAGGGGTTGACATAATTGAGGGTCTCAACGCTTAAGTATTATTGGTTTCATAATAAATTGACCTCTGTTGGAAATATAACCTTATTAAATATAATATATCATCTGATCATTTATATTGTTTTGTATAAAGATGAGCAGTTTTTCCATCATTGACAGATGTGTTTTGCAGCAGAGAAGAATTATTATAGAGGATAAGAGGATATGTTACTAACAGGTAGGTTAATTTGCTAGTGCTGTTAGAACAAAGTACCACAAACTAGGTGGCTTAAACAAAAGAAATGTATTGTTTCATAGTTCTGGAGGCCTGGAGGCAAGATCAAGGAGTCAGCGAGGATGGGTCCTTCTGAGGCTGTGAGGGAGAATCTTCCATGCCTCCTGCCTTAGCTTCTGGTAGTTTACTGGCAATCTCTGGCTTTCCTTGTAGACATGTCACCTCAATCTCGGCCTTCAACTTCATCTGATGTTCCCTCTGTGCATTTCTGTCTCTATGCCCACATTTCCCCTTTTTGTAAGGATACCAGTCATATAGGACCCACCCTACTGACCTCATCTTAACTTGATCATCTACAGAGATCCTATTTTTAAGTGAAGTCAAATTTACAGGTACTAGGCATTAGAACTTCACTATTTTTTTGGAGGACATGATTCAACCCATAACAACAGGTGACAAGATACTGATATATGAACTAACTTAAGAAATTCAATGTTGCCAGGTAAAACCAGCATACTACTTATATCCTATTCTAATAAGCGAACATGTGTTTAGAAAATGTCAGAATTGTAGCAACATAACACTAGCTTGGGAAGCAAACCTATGTAGTTCCTTCTATTCTATACCTGGAAGACTCCTATGGCTCCTTCATACTGCTCCAGCATCACCTTCTCTGAGACACCATTTCTCACTCGTGTAACATCTGTTTGTCCCTCCAGATCCACCTTTTTCAACCCTGCCTGGCCTCGGCCTGAAGAGGCTGACTTCATGGGCTACATCAACTGGGCTCCTAAGTCCTTTAGCTTCAGGCTGGGTTTAGCATATGTGGACCCCTAAGAGAAAACTGAAATAGTTAGATGGGTAAGGTCTAAGGATGTACACCCTGTACCTTCCAATGAACTCATCTCTGGCTGTGTCTCTCAGATGAAGCCCACTGTTCCTCTCAAGTTCTGATTGTACATCTCTTTCCCTCCAGGCCCTGGAACCTTTCCTTTCTCTGGTCCCTTTCTTTCCTGTTTGGATCTTGGGTGCAATAGCTCAGGTTCTACTGAGCCATGGATGTGGGTTCTTTGCCCTGTGTTCCTTTATAGCCATCCTTTGTTTGTTTCCGAGCTACTCTATTTTAAATGACCCATCTGTTTTGTACCAGGACCTTGACTCATACATCCTCCAGTCCCCAAATTTAATCACTTTGTTCTCTATCCTACAAGTGGATTAAACTTATATCTAAACAAACAGGTTTTATTGCACTATGTACATGTAATGGTGTTCACAGCCTGACTCTCTCACTAGTTTAAGAAGAGACAAATATCAGGTGAGACTACTGTAGGAGCACTGCCGAGTAACAGGGATTCCCATCCCTTCCAAACAGAGTTTATATACCAGTTATCATCACTAAGTCTGAAATCTGATTACATTTGCCTCTCCCCTTTCTTCTTTCCCGTTTCTGGCAATTCACCTCTAAAAGCAGCTGATCTAGCAATTTCTAAGTTCATTTTGGGATAATGGGGCTTCCTATATCGCATGTTGTTTATCAAAATAAAGTAATGGAGAAGACATAATCTTAGTGACAAAAGACTCACAGTCTTAGGAAGTATTAACTTCAGTTCACATACTTATATCTGAAAGAAATTTTACTGCCTTTGCTATAAATCAATTCATTTCATAGGCCTAGAGGAAAAATTAAACTGCCATTTTCTGAGTTCTACTTGTAGAGTTTTACACCGTGGCAAGGTATTTGGGGGGGGGGGTGCTATGGAACTAGTTATGGGTCACTTGTCCACTGAGTTACTGCTCACATTTCCGCTATCCTAGAAACTCTCTGTTCCCTCCTCCCTCTCTCTCTCATCTGTTACACAGCAAGGTCTGACTGATACTACTTCTTAGTCCAGCCCTGTCTTCCAAGCCAGAGTGGCGTGGTGTAATCATAATCCACTATTGCCTCACATCCCTAAGCGCAAGTGATTCTCCCACCTCAGCCTTCTAAGTAGCTGGAACTAAAAGCATACACCAGAACACCCAGCTAATTTTTGAATTTTTTGTAGACACAAGGTCTCACTATGTGGCCCAGGCTGGTCTTGAACTTCTGAGCTCAAGCAATTCTCCACTTCAACCTCCCAAAGTACTGGGATTATAGGCATGGGCTATGCAGCCAAAGCTCTCTGCCTTTTTTTTTTTTTTTTTTTTTTTTTTGAGACAGAGTCTTGCTCTGTCGCCAGGCTAGATGGAGTGCAGTGGTGTGATCTCAGCTCACTGCAAACTCTGCCTCCCAGGTTCAAGCAATTCTCCTGCCTCAGCCTCCTGAGTAGCTGGGACTATAGGCACGTGCCATCATGCCTGCTAATTTTTGTATTTTTAGTAGAGACAGGGTTTAAGTATGTTGGCCTTGACCTCATGGTGCACCCACCTCAGCCTCCCAAAGGGCTGGGATTACAGCCACCATGCGCAGCACCTCTCTGCTTTTTCTGTTTCAGGTTTGGGGCCTGGAATACTTCCGCGAGGCTTTCATTGCACTTATAGACCTAACCATAACCACAAACCATTTTCTTTCTGAAATTCTTCTTCACCATCAAAACTACGTGAAACTTCTATCCCAGTCTTCCCTCTTTCTTCCCTTTTAAATCTCCAACCTTCAAAGAATTTTCTCGTTTCTTTCTGTGTTTTTTAGTAAGATATCTTGTCTGTGTCTCAGTCATCTTTCTCAGCTGTTTAACATATCTGCTAAGGTACCCCAAAGTCTTAGGACAATGGAACAGAAAATCACAGAGTATTAGGGCTTCAACTTTGAGCATAGTGACACAGGAGCGAGCAGGAAATAAAGGGTAAAAAGTAACTCTATGGCTATTAGCATTTCAAAATATTATCCTACCATCATACACTGATCTGAGGAGAAGTTCCTAAGGAGAGACATGAACATACACAGCTAGAGAGGGCAGTACGGTTGTGTCACCGTTTATGTCAAATTGCATGATTAAAAAGGTAAGAATTCATGATGCAATTCATTCGTTTACCCAGAGCTTGCCCAAGTAATGAGCAATGAGCAACCCACCTGCCGTGAGGATGTGTGGAAAAGGTGTTGCCATATACTACCGGAGAAATCCCCAGCATCGCTGCTGACTCTGTTTCTAACTTTAAGCTTCATGATACACTTGCTCTAAATGGCTGCTTGCTGTCATTCCCACTTTTGCATAACTATCCTGAATTGTCTAAAGTTGCAACTTGGCAGTTCCTCCTGTCATTCCTCTTATCCACCAAACTTGCAGATTCACCAAATAGGACCTACTTCAACTTCTCCTTTTATTCACTTGCCTAGAATTTAGCATCTCTAAATTAGTGATTCTCAAATTTGAGCATATCTCAGAATTACCTGAAGAATTATTCAAATGCAGATTGCTGGGTCCCATCCCCGTAATTTCTGATTTAGTAGACCTGGAAATTTTTCATTTCTAACAAATTCCCAGCAGTTTCTTCTTCCAGGTAATGCTGGTCTAGTAATGGCACCACACAAATGCTTAAGTTTGGAAATGAGATCTTTAGTCCTGCTCTTCTAAAAGCAGTGTTTCAGTGACAAAGAGATCACTCTATTTTTCTCGGGTAAATGACTATGTTTTCCAGACTGTGTGCTTTGATACAGTCTAGTCTCTCTGAAAATTCAAGAATTTTATTCCCTGGAGTCGCTTTCAGGTCAGGGAATTACTTATTCGATAAATATTTAGTAAGCACTTACTTTCTGCAGTAGGTGTTATGACATGTATTAATACGAGACATATCCTCCATGAAAGAGGCAATACTGTGTTGCCAAAAGCATGTAACTTTGGAAGTCCTAAAGTCGAAGTGAAAGCCCACCTCTGCTATAAGACACTGACTCTGATTACACTTGGTCACAAAAGAAATTCGTGCAAGATGTGGAAGCAGCAGCCATTACACTCAAATGTTGCTGTAGGGCAACTGTTGCAGCTTGTTCACGTGTCACTCATCTTGTGGCTCACTTTATAGAATATGCAGCAGACAGTTTGCAGTTCTTCCAGTTCCCAAAGAATCTTTTCCTTCAGCTTCTCCAAGACCTGGGCCAGGTGCTTGTACAGCCATGTGGTGAAAAGCACCAGGTCTTCTTGTCAGCACACTACTCACTCCATTCAGGTTGGAGGTAGTGAGACACAGACATGAGTTCTAATTTGTCTTTATGGGATTCATTTTGTTCTTGGCTTCTTATCTGTCCTCATTTTCTCCCACTTTACATAATCTTTTCTTAGGCACCATTATCCCTTATTACCTGCAGTGACTTCCATCCCACACCCAAAGAAGCAATGACTTTCCGTAGAACTCATTATAACCTCTCCTCGGAACTTAAAGCATAATCTCCATCATAAATTCCTTATTCCACATCACTCTTAGTGGTTCTGCTTCTCCATAAAAACATGACTGAGGCCAGGCGTGGTGGCGCACACCTGTAATCCCAGCACTTTGAGAGGCCAAGGTGGGGGATCACCTGAGGTCAGGAATTCGAGACCAGCCTGCCCAACATGGTGAAACCCCATCTCTCATAAAAATACAAAAATTAGCTGGGTGTGGTGGCATGTGCCTTATAATCCTAGCTACTGGGGTGGCTGAGGTAGGAGAATAGCTTGAACCTGGGAGGCGGAGGTTGCAGTGAGCCGAGATCTCACCACTGTACTCCAGCCTGGACAACAGAGCAAGACTCCAACTCAAAAAAAAAAAAAAAAAAAAGAGTGAGAGACAGAGGTACCACTCACATGGACAAAGATATGAATGCTGTTCTTTAGAGTTCTGCAAAGCATGACCTATGCAGTCATATACATTAGCCCTGCTCTAATACTGAAGATCTAAATGATCTTGGTCAATTTATGGAACTTTGCCTCATATGGAACTTCAATTTGTTAACATAGATAAAATGTCCTGACCACTCTGATTTAATGTAATTATCCCATTTCTGTTGTTCTCTATGCTCTTATTCTGTTTTATTTTCTACCTGTCACCACTCTCCAAATAATTTAATTATTCCTTTGTTTACATGTTTAGAATCTGTATCCACTAGAATGTAAAATTCATGAGGGAAAGTGTTTTGTCTGCCTTGTTTACAGCAGTATCAGAAAACACATGTTCATACCTCTAGAACATGCCTTGGTATTCATCAAATATGATGGCTGGATGAAATTGAAGCCATTTAGCTTGGCTGATTGATCCCATCCTCATATGAATTAATGACTAAATTAATTAAATGAATAAAATTCCTTGAAGAATGGCTAGTTCATGGTGATAACTCAACATAAAATGATATTCTTGTTTTTTTTATTGGAACTGATAATGGAAATGTGGCCACCATTAGCCACAATATCCAACAGATACATGCCATAAAAAATGGCACTACAGAATTTGAGAATACAGGAAAGTCACATGGAGTTAAGTAGTAAACCAAGGCTTTATGGATAAGGAGACATTTCATAGGGGTAATAATTTTAACAGGAGAAGGCTAGATGGGAGAGTGGAAACGAGGAGCAACGCAGGTGTTTAGCAAAGCATAGGTTGTTTTGAAATAATAAATGGCATTTTTTGCCTGGAATATAAAGTTCATAACAAGAAATTTATGGAAGTTAAATAAGATAAGATAGAAAGGAAAATGAGGACCAAATTATGAAAGCCTTTTAATTACTCTCTAAATACTTAAAATTTCATTTTGTGAAACAGTGTTTCACTAAATGTGTGCTCCACAGAGCACTAACACTAGCTATTTAAGACATTTTACAAAAAAAAAAAGCATTCATGGTCAAGTACCATATCCTTTATCTTCCTCTTGGAATACTGTAAGTATATTACCATATTTAAGGCTCAGGGAGTCCTGAAGTAAAGGGACCTATTTAGTCTTGTTTAGCTCATGATTCTCATATTTGGTGATGGAAAGTTTTCCATGCAAAATGCACAGTGATATCGAGCAGAATTAGCATCTGTTGGATGAAGTTTGTTGAGAAGCACTCCATCAACATCCTATGGTAGTTGTCAAGGAAATACAACAATAAATATGATACATTCCTGATCATCTGGGATGTAATGCTATATAGTCAATAAGGCACCAGGTTTATAGCATGATTTAGAGTTGGAAAACAATATATTCCAAAATAAATCCATATATATATTTATCTTGAAATGGCAGATAATAAATGTGAGTGTTGGAGGAATAAATACAGAGAGAACAGTTATGAAATTGTCTGAAAAGAAGGCAATGAAGCTTTGGATTATGGGTTAACGGTTGAATGTATAATGCATTCCTACATCCTCTTTCCCCACTCATGATCCGGCCCAGGCCAGCTGAGAAACTCCAAGAAACTTGGAGGCAGGGTGAGGCTATGCTTTCTGAACTTTCTTTTTTTTTCTTTTTTCTTTTTTTTTAAGAGAGCGTCCGGCTCTGCTACCCAGGCTGGAGTACAGTGGTGTGATTTTGGCTGACTGCAGCCTTGACTTCCCAGACTCAAGCCATCCTCCCATCTCAGCCTCCAGAGTAACTCTAAACAGTTCCTGAGACATGAGGGCATGTGTCAGAAGGTCAGAGCTGGGAGAGCGAATTTAAACCAAGTGCTAATATAAGAGGGCTAAAAGAGAAGACGCAAGTGGAGGATGAGGTGTGAGAAGATGAATGAGAAGTCACAGATTAGACAAGTGGGAGATAGTCTTGGGGAGCCCAGGAGATACACAGATGCTATTAGGATGCAATTTAATATAGTGAGCAAAGCCAGGTTAATTTAAAAGGATAAATGGCAGGTATCAGAGGTTAAAGGCATTAAGAAGGAGAATTCCTGTAATTTGGAGGCTAAGGTGGAAACGCACACAACCTTGGTAGAAAAATGGCTTTTGTCAAGGAGCCTGGTGGATAATTTGCATTCATTACTCTTTTCCTTAGAAAGAGATGGGAATTTTGCTGAGCAGACATGGAAATGGACTTAGACATGGAAAGTTGTCTGGGTTTTCTGTCCTAGTGTAGAAGCTAGCCTCTAGGAAAAGCAGCAGCCCCCTCTATATTTCTCTAAGTCCCCAATGGCTGTATCTGTATTAGATCTGCTAGCAAAAGAACTTCAGCTTTAAGTTAATGGCCATTTCCTTGAGTGTGTTGTACAGATATCTGTACCCATAGATTCAGGCTTGGTACTAGCGTGTAGTTAAGAGTTCAATAAATATTCAATGCCTGAATAAAAGAAGAAAGAGAAGAAGGAAGAGAGAGAGAAAGGGTGATCCTGCCCAAATAAAGATTATTTAACAACATGAGGGTTTCTCATAAAACCTAAGTACATTATGAAAAGCCTAATGGCAAAAGGGATGGTCATACAAATTTTCTCTGACTTCTTGAGGCACCAAATAAAAACCAGTTTATCTTTCACATGCTTCCTAATTCTTCATCTTTATTACATAGAGTAAACAAAAGGCAATTTGTGTATTTGCATGACTGAGTCAACTTTCAAAGTCTATTTTCTGGTGTATTTGCTGTGAGTGATAGGACCACTCTGAACATGTACAGACAGGCACATCTATGTAGAAACTGAAATAATCAGAAAATCAAAGTAGAGAAAGGCATGGTCATCTGATGAACTGGATAATATTGAGGAGAAGATGGGTATTTTGGGTCTAAAATTAGTCCAGGATATTTATACAGTTCACAATTTCTCTCTGCATAGACACAATGAAGTGGCCTTCCTGCAATCAGATTTCCAGAGGAAAAAAAAGCAATTCTTATTTATCATTAACATTTGCCTAATGCATAGTGTCAGTTGACATTAGAAAAGTTGTTCAGGTAGAGTTAGGGTAGTCTGAATTCTTTGAGGGAGGAGAAAGAAAACTGGATTATTCCGGTACTAAGGTAATTGAAAAATCCATAATAAATAAAGTAATGAGATTTTCAGAGAATCACTTAAGCAAGAAAAAAATGGTGTACAGTTACTAAATCTACAGCAGAATACAGATTCTTTAAAAGTTTTATCTTAACTTACTAAACAGAAATTTCACATTTATTTTCTGATAAAAAATAAAAGTTATATTTTTCTGGTTTTGTATAGAATCAATATATTGTCTTGATATTTGTATAAATTTTAAATTTTCTGATGAAATTTGTATGTTGAAAATCTGCATAGCCATTGCACATTAAATGGATATTGATCTAACATTAGAAATAAAAAACAATACCCATTAAATTAATCAATAAGGACTTACTTCCTGATGAACTCAGCAACCTAAGGTAGGGTATTTGTTTGCTTTACCCCTTTCTAAGCAAACTATTTCATATTATAGGAAATAATCCAACATTTAAAAGATTATGCTGGGGGAAAAACAGCACTCGTGAAAGCTGCAGTTTGTAATTGCAAAGTTAATTATCTTTCCTAAACCATCAGTTGTCACTTAGAGAGACCAGATTCTTGCAGACTCTCCAGGGACTGCCTTTATTTCATTCCTAATGGCTTGGGACCCACCATTTTGCTGTCTCTGAACATTTGGTCACTGAATGCACCATTTATGGAGTATTGTTTAATTAAGGACAAATTAAGAGAACTGTGCACAGAATTTAATTTCATAGGCTCTGTAAATTCTTTTAAAGAGGATACTAACTATAGGCATGATAAGTTTTCATTATCCATTTCTTCTATAAGGTATTGACAATTTATTGTTTGCAACAGTTCCAAGTTTTGTTTACTCTTCAGGGGATTTTGTTGGCACTGTACTTTTTGTGCTTCACAGAAATCCTATGGATGCATCCAGTTCTTTATTAACCCCTTCAGTTCTGAATCATCCAGATGCAGAAGCTCACATGTTTGAAAGATTGCATTTGGCTTTTGTAAAGACCAGGGATTTATGGTAAGGGTCAAATGAGAACTGATATCATTAAAACGTGTGCTTAATGATTTAGATCTTGGGGTATAAAACATCCCAAGTTGATAGTCATCCATTCATTCTTTCATTTGCTAAATATTTACTGAGTGCCTGCTATGCTTCAACAAATATTCTAATGAAGAATGCACCATTTGCTAAGAAGTAGAGGAGTTCGAAATGTTTTGGTTTTACAATTTTTTAGAATAAATTTGCACCAGAATCCCCAAGGCATCCTCTGAAAAGCCAAGTATACATTATAAGTTGTAAGACACTTTTGATAGAATAATTCTGCATTTCATATGAGTTGAATATTACAGATCTTATTGTCCAAATTCCCATACGCTACTGGTGAAGATTATAGTTTATAATATAAAATGAGCCAATATTTCTAACAAAGGCTTTTAACTTATGAACCCTTCCCCCATTGCAGAGTTATCTCCAAAGAAAGAGGACAATAGAATCCTACATAATTTTGTACATCTAAGAGTAGAGGGACCTTGGGTCCTACTTCTGCTTTAATCATCCAAGTGAAATCAAGTCTCATCAGAATGCCTTCTTCCTTTCATAGATCCGAAGCATACAGAAGGGCATTTGCATCATTTGCCTAGGTGGAAAGGCCTTAGCAGCCCTGAAGAGGCTTTTTGTGACACCTCTTGTCATGGGGGAGAAGCCAGATGGAGGTAGGCTGTCATTCCAAGAGAGAGTGGACATCATGGAAACACATGGTAAGAACATGGGGAGAAGATTCAGGGTGAGGTCAGATGGGGGACTTCAGCTCAGTGGAAGGAGGATGATTGAAACCTCGGTTTAGAAGGATTCAGCTTAGGACAAGTCCTGTCCCTGCTGCTGCTGCATTATGCTTCAGAGACAGAAAGCCTTAGTGAAATTCAGAGTTCCTGGGCCAAATGTAGCCCCCTGATATTCTGCAAAGCCACATCCTCACAGCACTTGATCCTCAGTGCTCATTAGAACCACAGACCTCTGTTGACTCCCTCAATCCAGAGAATTTATATTTAACTGAGGGAGACTACCTCCTTCAACTCCAAACTCCTCAATTAACATAAGCTTTTGATGGAAAAACCCAGGAAGTATATTACAAACAGGCATCAAAGCAAAGAGCACAGGACCTGTTTTAAGAATAGAAAAAAAAAAAAACAGGTAAAATAACAGCAATAATAATAACAGCAACAGAAAACAAACCACACTAAAATTATAAATTTCGTGAAAACAAATGAGCCTTTTACATCTATTTACAATTTAAGGTAGTTAGAATTAGCTAACGGTAACAAAATACTTGACATGATAATTGACACAGGTGGAAAAATGTTTTTTTAGTTTACAAGAAGTCATAGAGGAAGACCGTTGCTAGCATAGATTCAGCAGCTGTATGTTGTCAGGGTCAAGAACTCTGAAATACATTAACTTTCTCCATGTGGTCACACTATGGCTGTTACAAATCTGGCCATTACATCCTTTTTCGAGGAAAAAAGAAGAAGGGAAAGCTTGTAGAAGAGTGGTATCATCCCATTTGTAAAGAAGAACATTCTTCCCAAGAAATTACCTGGATTTCTGCTCACAAAACTCATTTCTTAAAACCAAGTTCACTCATAGCTAAAAGAAAGGCTTAGAACATGAACATTTAATAGGGCTCACTGCATCCATGTAATCAAGAAAGAAAAGTCAATTGGATTTTGAGTAGATAACCAAAACTGTCTATAGCACTAGCATAGCATCTTCTTACGTATAAAATAGTTTCATAGCAAAGAATTATTCTGACTGCAGGGATAAAAATCACTTAAGAGCAATTATTAAAAAGTTATTAAAGGCAACCACAAGCTAGCCTGCCTCAGAAACAAATGTCTATCTTATTTTGAACAAATTTTGGAAAGGCCCACATCCATAATTCAGGGAGTCATATTCCTATGCAAAAGCATTATACACTTATTAATATATGTTTTTTCAATGTATCATGTTTGGAGCATGTTTGCAGAATTTCTATGCTTTCAAGGTAAAACTAGGGTTAGGAAGAGAAAAGGAATATACTTAAAAGCACCTGAAATTCCTTCTGGCCCTATTTTCTGACTACTTTTATCTTTTGAATAATCCCACATAGTTTCCAGCATATGGAATCCTCAAGTTTCAGCATAATTACAATACATGAGTATTGCTTTGTTATTATAGCAACGTATTCTTAACTATTTTCCCTCCAAACTGCAAGTCTTTCTTTTGTGGGGATACTGCTGTTCTTCACAAAGTCAGCTTCTGGTTGGCAGCCCTTCACTCATCATAAAAAAAGATTTTTTTTTAAAAAAAGCAGTGTGTGTGCATGCACACATGTGCATGCATGAAGTGGGGCCAAGACAGATTTTATAAAAACCTGGATCATTGAACACAGTATGCAGGACTAAATCCTTGCAATTTACATTTTTACCATCACAGACAAAATAAGAGTATAAATGTTTGGATATAAGAAATAAAAACATAATAAATCCATAGATAGGTAAAACTCTAACATGTACTCTCAGATATGCAGATGTGCACATTCATATTTGCAGCCAGACAAAAGAATTTTTTATTATCGTATTTCATAAAGAATCTTCTAGCCATGAACTAGCTGCTAAAATATTTAGATAAGACAGAGTATATATAGAGGGAGGGAAAGGAGAAAAAAAGGAGGGAGTGACAGGGAAGTGAGGGAGGACTTGGAGGGGAAAGACTAAAGGGCTTAGAAATAAAATGTCATCTGAATCATAGCTAACATATTGCTCACCCAACACTAAAATGCTATAGAAAAATTATACCAAATCCAAAACCTGTCAAATGAGATTTAGCAACACAGTTCAGAAGTTATCCCCCATTGGGTAACTGTCTATACTCTTGCAACAAACCCCATAAGCATTCACGGTAGTTATTCCATATGCTAAGGGTAGCATATCATTTCAGAGCTGTCAGTTTTAATTTCGGTTTTATTAATTTTACCATAAGCCTACAGACGTATATTTCAGAAGGCATATATCATGAAGATCGTAAACTCCCACAAAGAAGCTGGTGATAGCTATAGGTTATGTCACAGGTTTGATGGGAATTAGATTCATCAAGAGAATATTAAGAGAAGGTTTAATGTATATGTCAAAGCATGCATCAAGAACTAGCCTGTCCATAAATTGGCAGTCTAGACTGTCCAAGTGATAAAAAATACTTTGGTAATTTTTAAAAAATTAACAACACATTGTTTTACAAAAATGTGGGCTTTAAAGCAAACCTGTAAGCTCCTGAAAAAGGGTTTATTGTTTTTTTTAATAAAAGAAAATTACTTTTATTTCTAAAAGCACCACTTTTTACTTCAGTATTTCTCCAGTAACTTGATTATTTTTTCAGAACCAGAATCAAATTTTTCATAGCATATTAGCAAATATCTTTCAGTTACTGATTGGTGTCTGTCAGCTTTAAAACATATAAAATGAAACCGATACTGTCATGAATTAAATATGACTGAAAATTATTTGCCACTAATTCCATTGAGAGGCAGAATTTCTTCCTTCTCTCTGAATCTTGGGTGACTTTGTGACTTGTTCTGTCCCAGGGAATGTACTAGGAGTGATTCTGATTAATTTTCCTGGTTGAGCCTTAAGATGTAGTCCTAAGAGTCTTAAATAGGCTCACCAATGAAAAAAAAATCAGGAGAAATTATTAAATCTCAAGTATGACCAATTGATGTTTCCTGGGTTATTTGATTACTATCACATAAGAATTTAGAACACTAAGACTTTCACCTTTATGTCTTGGAACAGTTCCCCTTGGAAGCCAGCCACCACATATGAAGTCCAGCTGCCCTTAGACCATCCACCATGTTGCAAGGAAGCCCAAGTCACTTAGGAAGAGAGAAGCTACCTGGGGGAATGGTGTGGTGCTCGATATATAAGTGAAAGTTTCTTAGGTCTCAACCTAAGGCCTAAGCATGAGACCTGAGAAACTTTGGCTCAGCCCTGTCAATAGCTGAATGCAGCTAAATGAATGATCCTAGTTACACCATGTCTCAGAAGTACTGCCCAGAAGAGCCCTGACAAATTTCTAACCTACAGAATAGTTAAAACAATATATTATTTTTGCTTAAGCTACTGTGTCTCGAGGTGGTTTTTACTGTGCAATAAATCATCTACACAGATTATGTAGATGTCTATGTATGTGTATATGTAATGAACATGTTTGTAATTTAAAGAGAAGTGATGCAAAATAAAAATTTAATAAAACATTGCGTTGTATTTTTATTTTAAAAGCCAATATACATGGATATATTGGGAGATGGCACAAGATGGATAGGAAACTCAAATGAGAGACAGAGTTGTTACCATGTACTTCTTAAAAGGATTTTATACCATCATCATACTTACTCAAGGAAAGAGGGGGAGAAAAGAAGAGAAAGGGAGGGAGAGGGTGAGAATGTTTGATTTTGGAAATGCTTCCAGGGATTATATTTTGAGCAGCCTGGATGCCAGCTCTAAGGTAGACTTCAAATAGATGCATCAATGGAAATGTGATCATGAGAAAGCATTCAATCTCAAATATGGCCCACTGATGGACCTTTTGACTCTTGAGACATAAGAAGCCCTCTAGAGCCAAGAAACATAACCTTATATACTTAGGTACAATGTTTACATTGAACATCTACACTCAAAAAAGCCTTAATTTTATTTTATAAGCAATATTTTCTTTTTTTAAGTAAAGATTCACATAAATCACCTAAAACTTATCACTTGTTAATAGCTACTTATTTAATATGGAGATAGTCAAAACAAAAAGCCCCATTTACAAAGTAGACATTTTTAAGGGGCATGCATGCATGTGTGTGTGGTGATTACAGTTATCTTCACTGAGTCTGATTTTTCAATAAGTTTTTTAATGTTAACTAAACATTTCATCAAAGACAAAAGGGTGCCTTGTAAGTGGATCTTATTTGTAATCATTTTGAACTCCTCTGTCATGAAAATGGAATATGTTTTTATCCTAGAATCTTTGCTATGCCCCATGTACAAAACATACTACCGCAATACTAAAACATACAATTCAACTCATGAGTATTTTTAAATGAAATGACTAAAATACCTTCTCAGTGGAATAAACTAATTTCATTACAGTGCTAATCATCAAAACAAACTGACCGTAGTATTCCATTAGTACTGCACTGCAAACTTGGATTTGAATATGACTCAAGAAGGTAAACCCCTCCCTTCATAAAACTTTCATTCTCATTGACTCACATACAGAAAAACTATTCCTATATACAGATACTACTGAATTAGTATTTTGTCTTAAGTGTTTTAAAACATTGTTTTAATGTTCTAACTTTTCAAAGCTTTGAAAATTAAGAATAAAACATTTAATGAATATGTAGCTGATATAACAAGTAATCAAAAGAATTCGTGTTCACGTGTGCACAAACACAAAAGTTTTAATAGCATGTGTCTTCAACCATGTGAAAATATTGTGATTGTGGTCACTGCAAGCTTTGACTTTTGAAAGCAAACATAACTTTCATCTGGCAACACAAGATTAAATTTTGATGAAGTAAATATTTTACTTGGGGAGAGAATTATTAGGTTAGATTGTTTCAGAGTATTTTGCCGAACATCCTTTGAGGCCAAATCTACTGTTGTGCCTTGTTTGATTGTGCTGGCCATCTTATGCCTCTTTTATATTCATGAAAGAAATCCACCAGGGTAGGTGCCACCTCCTTAGCCCCAGCTGCAGACTGACTACAATATAGAGCAGGTCTAAGACTAACTCACAGCAAAGCGAGACCTAACCTAGATCAAACTAGTGAGACCTATTGCAGGACCCACCTACCAGAGCCCAGCCCGGATGTATCAGTCCCAGCTGACCCACAAACGTGGAAAATGTGCACTTCCGGTGTATGCTGCTATGATTATGTGAACATCTGTTACACAGCAAGGTCTGACTGATACTACTTCTTAGAAGATTTTAGGAAATAGGGACAAATAGATTTTTCAAGAGCATAAGTTGAATACTTTGTATTTACATTTTTGGTTTCTGGCTGTATTTAAGCAAACACTAAGCAGGAAGAAAATACCAGGAGGAATTGATATAAACATCTGACAGAAAAAACAATCTGACTGGGACCAGCGTTGGGAGATGAACAAGAGAGTACAGAAAAACAAACCAAAGGAAAACCACCAAATAGACACAGTCCCATTCTAACTCATGATAACTGATGTCATCAACTGAGAATGATATTGATCATATTCCTTTTACCAAAAATAATACTTTTCATATGTCGTACGTTTTGTCATTTGACTCCCTCAAAATGCAATTTAAGCAAACAGAAAGTATATTTTTATCTTCATTTTATAAATTAGTCAACTAAAGCTCAGAAAGGTGAAATGCCTCTGAGTCAAATGCAAAGATTTGACTCTAAGTTTTTTGTCTTCTAGGCCTGGACCTTGTCACAACAATGCTTTTAATCTCACTTTTATCAGGAAAAAAAAAATCCAAGCAAAAATAAAGGCCTTTATCCCAACCTGGAATTCAATACAGCATCTTGCCTAAGAACCATAAAATGCTGCAAAACATTAGCAGCGATTATCTAAGGACACTGTCTGTATACCTCTTTGGGTTCATTTGGTTTTTTCTGTGGTACAGATGTGTCATCCAGGTCAATCACTCACCCCTCCTTAGTGGTTGGCCTCCTACCTAATGTTACTGACCAAAGCTGAGCCCCAGTAATGAATGAAGTCAGAAATTGAAAGAAAAGGCATAGTCTTGGCTCCTATGTAATGGATTCAGCAGAAGCAAAATGCCAACTGTAATTAAAAATATATCTTGATCCTCGGTTGATATTTAGCATCTTGTCCATTAGCTTACTGGCTTGAGAGTTCATAGCCTTTGTGGTCATACCATTTGAGGGTTTTGATTTGGGCACTGTGGTAAACTCCAAGCATTTGTCTGCACTCACTGGGGCTATTAATAGAAAAAGGTCTAAAAAGTTATGTTGTATTAGATACTTTTGTTTTGGCATGTTTTTCCATGGGTATAACGGAACCACTGCCTTTCTCATTAACAACAACAAAAAAATATGCTATGCTGATAGCCTATTAGCCAAACATGGAATAAGCTGCTAGCTAGTTTTAGCACTAGGAGGAACCTCGAATAAAAGCCAGATATTTCGTTCTAAAAACAAATATTACCTACTATGTGCCAGGCATTGTTAATACAAGGTTATGTAACACAAAGTTCCAAAAGCATTCCTTTGACTGGCTGTTTGCTAGTTTTTATAATAAGAAAATAATTAAATCCTCCTACTCTGCTTAAATAAATCATTTGTTTAATGATTCATTCATTGAAGAAACACTTGTAGATCACCTCCCATGAGAAAAATGTTCTAGAAGTTCATTCAGGGATCTTCTCCAGTTAAAATCTATGAGCTAAAATGACAGACAAGAAATGCACACATCCAGACAAAGCTCTGGAATGGTTATTCTGCTCTGAAAGCCCAGTGAAATAGATTGTCTTTTGTTCATGTGAGGGGGGCCTTTGGATCATGTGGCTGCTGCATTGATCTTCTCAAGATCATTCTCTTCACAATTCCTTTCAGATTCTGCTGCTGTGATTTATCCAAAAATGGGGACAAGTACTCTCTATCCCACTTATGGCAACTTTGCCACCTGGCTGCTAAGGGAGGATTTCAAATGACTTGAATTTCCCCAAGTTTTTCCATCAAAATAGTCTTTTCAAATGTAGCCTGCATCTCTTATCTCCCTAGAGACACACTGTCAAATATGGTAGCTGCCACATGTGGCAACTGAGCACTTGAAATGTGGCTAGTCCAAATTGAGATGTACTGTAAGTGTAAAATACACATCAGAGTTAAAGGCTTAGCATGAAAAATTATGTAAAATATTCCATCTGTAATTTTTATATTGATTACCTATTGAAATGATCATGTTAGATACATTGGGGTAAATTATTAAAATTAATTTCACCTGCTTTTTATTGGCTACCAAACACTAAATTACATTCTTGTATTAACATTCTGTTGGATATCCTTACTTAAGAATACTAGATCCAGACCCTAGGAGCAACTGGTTGAATACGTAGGTTTTCAATTTTTTCTCTTCTTTTTGTCTCTGTCCCAAACACTTGTGTTCTGGCATTCTCTTGATCCAACTTCATGCAGGAATCTAATTTCTTTATGTTTATTAAGTAATTAAAACAGACGTCTGGGAGTGAGTCCCTTACCAACCTCTTAATACCTTCAGAGCTTATTAAAGCTTAAGCAGGGTATCCTGTCAGACTTGGTGGAAGTAACATACTATATTAGTTTTCTGTAGCTGCTCTAATAAATGACCACTAACTTAGTGGCTTGAGCAAAAGTAATTTATTATCTTACAGCTCTGAGGTCAGAAGGCTCACACAGGTCTCACCAGACTAAAATCAAAGCTGTGTTTCTTTCTGTAGGCTCTGTGTAAGATTCATTTCCTTGCCTCCTTCAACTTTGGAAGGCAACCTGCATTCTTTGGCTTACAGACCCTTCCTCTGTCTTCAAAGCCAGCAATAAGACGTTGAGTCCTGACATCCTATCATTCTTATCTGCTGCTGCCTCACCTCTTCATCTTTTAAGGGCTCTTATGATTGCATTGGACCCATATATTTAATCCAGGATAACCTCCCTTTCTCAAAATCTTTAACTTAAATCACAGCTGCAAAGTCCCTTTCACTACAGGTTCTTAGGATTAGAATGTAGACATCTTTAGGGGACAGAAAGGACATTGTTCTGCTTACTATACACACAAAGCTTGATTTAACTATCCTACAATAAATGCATGTATTTTTCAAATTTTAAAGAAGATTATCTTCAAGGGAATAGAAGAGCCTAGGGCATCTGATGGGCAAAAAATGTCACCTCAGCATATGAGGAGAGGAGGACCTTATGAATGGTACAGATAAAATATAAGTTTGGAGGTCAGTGTTTCTGGATCCCTAATAATAGTAATTTCTGTTCCAGATGATTTATGAAAATGTGTCTTGTGTATATAAGTGTTTTTAAACAGGGCTTAATCTTCATTCCCAGGAGACTTATTAATTAGGGCATCATTGTCTATCTAAGAATCTTGACAGCAGACTTTCAAGGAAATTCTAAATGAATCAAATGAGTTAGAAATTATATCTGGATTCCCAGATTTGCCATGCATCATCTTATTTTGTAACACCTCCTTCATGGCTATCAGTACCTCTAGATCATGGTTTCTTAATGTTGGTACTATTAACATTTTGGGCCATATACTTCTTTGTGGTGGGGCTAGAATGTGGCTGTTTAACAGCATCCCTGGCCTCTACCCAGTAGATGCCAGTAATATACACCTCTCACCCCAGAATTGTGATAATCAGAGATGTCTCCACACATTTCCAAATGTACCTTTGGGAAAGGGGATAAAATCATCCTCTGTCCAGAAACACTGTTTTACATATATTAGGACACCCTAATTGAAATGGCACTGATTCAGGTATCCCAATCCTTCAAGCCTTCAAAGAGTAAAAAGTATAAAATTTTATTTATGTTTGACTGGAGTTTTTCAGAATGATTTTTTATATTAATCACTTTCCTTCCACGATCTAACTGGATCTCTCTATATAAGAAGAAATCACATGTAGTAAAAAGTATGAGCTTTGGAGTCATAGAGGCTTACTGTAGCCTTGGTTGACATTTCAGAACTTTAATTTTCTCATGAATGAATGTGAGTAATACATCTCCTTTTATAAAATGTCTAGCACAGTACTCGCTGGTCCCCGACAGCTGTTGCTTCCCTCTCCTCAACAACTACAGCCCCCTCACAACGCCACAAAAATCTGCTAAAATAAGAAAACTCAGAGATCCTATAAGATCGTGGACTAACTCAACATGGGTGTTTGTGTGTGTGTGCACAGGCATACATACACAACGGCATGAAATCACTAAAATCAGAGGCACAAACTGCTCTACTCTGCTAACAGCACAGCCTGGGTATTCTGAGCCAAGTTTGATATTCTGACTTGACTGTGATGCACATGCTTCGTGATACATCTACTCCAAAGCTGAGACTAATGGCTATTTTGGTTTATCCTGGAGTCCTTGAAGTCATATCACAAGATCCTAGAATTTTAGAACTGGAGTCACGCTTACAGATCATCTAGCCCAGGAGTTTTCAAACTGTGCATACTGGAATCCTTTAGCGTCTGCTCCGGTGGGAGGAAGTGAGGAGCTAGATCCAGCCCTGCATTTCCCAACCTCGCTTCAAAGTTAACACCACTTGGCCCTGTTTTACAGACATGGCTCCTACAAAAAATTTGTGTGATAAAGGTGTTTTGCTGAATTTTTATGTTTAGTTTTCAAGCCATTGATTTAGTTCAACTCCCTCATTTTGCAAAAATGAAAGTAACTTGACCTGTGTCCCTCCATGAATTAAAAACACCCTTTGCACTTCAGCTTGCTGCTTTTCTAAGGGTCGCCGTTTTGAGAATAGAGCTGGCTTATGATCATCGTCAGACACTGCATCAACAGCTCTGCAATCAGCCAAGGGCATTGTGCTGAGAAGCCATCAATTATCCCGAGTAGTCAATGAGAGTTTGCTGTTGTAAAGGGACTCAATTGAAGATAATCCATAAAAAATCAATTACATTATTATTTCTTAATTAGGGCACTTGACAATATAGCTTTCCTCAGCAAAGCCATCAGTGAATAACACATAAATACACATAAATAAAGGCTGCTTCTGTCCCACTGCACTCCTTGAGAAGTTCACAGTGACCTTTATCACCAAACATTTTCCAGACAAGAACGTTTGCATGTTTAAGAAAATTCTCAAGCTATTTTTCTCTGTTGGACAGAAAAATGAGTCAATCATAAGTGTCTGTAAAAAAAGTAATATATTTGTATATTATTAAAATATTAGTTAATGTTAATTTAGTGCTTTCTAATTTACAAAGAGCTGGCCTTTCTTTAAGGCAGTGATGAGCTTGACTCTATACCATGAATGAAGCCAGTATGTCTTTACACCAACAACCAATAAGGAGGGGCCTCATCATATGAGACCACTTTCATGAATCTCCATGCATCCCTGATCTTATCCCATTCCAACTGAGTTTCCTTTTAGCTTCTAAGTCATGGCTTCATCTCTCATATGTAGCCTTGAAAAAGTCCTTTGGACTCGGTATTGATTTTATTTGTTCCTTTAACCTTTATTTGTTGAATGCCTGATTTATGTGACAGTCACTGTAGAAGCAAAGATTGTGGATGCACATTTTATACTCCAATGGACAGGCAGTTATAATGCAATGCAAACCTCAAAGCTCTACAGGATTTTGAGAGCACTGAGCAGAGTATCTTACTCATGCTTAGAAAAGAAGAGACGGCTTTTTACAGTGAATTACCAGCTAAGCTGAGACTAGAATGATGAATAGGAGTTAACAAGACCAGGATAAAGTGAAATATCATGCACAAAGGCCCAGGAGTGAAAGGAACTATGGCATAATACCAGATCTATAAGTAGATCAAAATGAGTAGGGCTCAAAATATGACTGCAAATGTTGATTAGAGTCCCATGTAGGATTAGGGAAAGAGAGAGAGCTGTGAGAAAAAGGTGCTCTAGGCAAAAAGTAAAACAAAGCAGGAACTGAAAAAGTTGACGACGACTAGTAAAGTACGAGGGATAATGGTGAGCAATGAATATGGAATCAAGAACCAGACTATGGAGGGCCTTACAAAACACGTTGAAGAGTTTGTACTCTTCCAAGAGCAAATTCCATTCTAGTTCTGGCCCAAGAGAACTCATTCTCCACTCAGTATTTAGAATGGTTGTTTTTGTTTGTTTGTTTGTTTGTTTTAAGCATTGACCCCCTATTCCATCTTAAAATTCCAATGGCTTTCCTTCACACTTGAGATTAAATCTAAGCCCCTTCCCATGGCCAGCCAGATTCTACATGCTCTCGTCCCTACTTAGTTCTCTGATTTCCTCTCCAAACTGTCTTTCCCTTGCTTATTTCACTCCAGTCACATGAGCCTTCTGTGTGTTGCATTAGCATGTTAAAGCCCTTGCTGCCTCAGGGACTTTGCACTTGCTGTTCTCACTGTCTGAAATGCTTTTTCCTCAGATCTTAACATGGCTAGACTTAGCACAAATGTCATTTTGGAGAGGTCTTCCACCATCACTCTACTTGCAGGGTGCCTTCAGCCCAACCTCCTCTTGTCCTCTATCATATCACCCGGTTATATTTTATTCACTGCTGTATTATTGTAATAGCTAGGGAAGGTTTGCTCACATCCCCTCACCAACCCCGCAATGTGGAATGACTCAAAGACAACAGAATCATATTTCTCATATATATACTAGTCCAAGATGGGTATTTCTTTTTGAAGGGTGAATCTTCTACTTGGAATAATGCAAAGACCCAGGTACTTCCACGTGGTGCCTCTGTCCTTCTCTAAGGCTGCCATTCAACTACTGGGAAGGGAAAGGGAAACTTTGGGAAACTACTGGGAAGGGAAAGAGAAACACACAATGTTCTCTCTTACTTTCCACTGGGGAGAATGAGTCCCTTGACCACACAATTAGCTACAATGACATTACATATTTCTCTGTCTAGCCACTTCCCAGCAATACATAAAGAGAACAGATTTAATGGACAGCCATCTCTGCTACAGTAGCATAATCACTATTTAAAACTGTCCTGTTTATCAGTTCGCTTAGTAGTACTAGTAGTACTAGTAGTGATAGTAGTAGTATTTTATTCTCCCATTAAAAATTAAGTGGGTTTCATGATGCCAGAACCTTTTTCTATCCGTGGATACCACTATATCTTCATTTCTTAGAATATGACCTGGGAGAATAAATGATCAATAAATATTGTTTTAAAAGTATGGTTTTTTTTGAGGCCAGTTATACTGGACAATATAGTAAGACCCTGTCTCAAAAAAAAATACACATACATGCACACATATTTAACAGAAGTGTTGCTGTAATTAACTTTGGTTTTCATATGCAAATCCCACAATTTTTCTACCATGGTGGTTTCTCAGTTTTCCTGTAAAGAGAAATCAAAGACCTGACTGTCTTGTGTAGAACTGAAAATAAGGCTTAGAATTAGTGGTTTCTGAAGTTTCACTTACCCAGCTCTGAAATTCTGTGTGCTCCTGATTCTTTTTATAATGTAAGGAGGAGAAGGAAACTTGCTCCTGAGATGCTAGGGTAGCCTTGCATTTAATAGAACAATGACTTATATTCTTTGGTTTGGCTTAGGGTTGGGACACATTTTCAAATCTGAAATTGGCCTTAGTGCAGATCCTGATATCTTTAGGCAAGCAATCAGTTCTGTGGGGTTTTACTGCATCTCCTGGGGATGACAAGCGAACAGGACAGAAACAGACTTTGAGACAATGAAGGTCTTGCTATTATTCAAGTGTGGCTAAGGTGCAATATTTTTAATCAGCACAGTGTTTGGACTGACTTAATGTAGCAAGAATTCCAGCTTACTGTGTGGTATATTGAAAGACTCAGTAAATATCTGTTTAATAAATATATTTAAAATGTCAATCATAATTAAAATGTGTAAATATGTAAAAATGAAAAAAGTTGACCAAAAGAGTTTCATTTTCTGTCTTTCTTTTGTTTTCTTCCTTTTAATTTTTATTTTAAGAGACAAAGTCTCACTCTGTCACCCAGGCCGGAGTGCAGTGACACGATCACAGCTCACTGTAGCTTCAACCTCCTGGACTCAAAAGTGTGTAACTCCAGGTATGTAACACTATGCCTGGCTAATTTTTGTTGTTGTTGTTATGTTATGAGAGACAGGGTCTCCCTATGTTGCCTAGTCTAATCTTAAAGGAGTTTTAAAATATGCTTACAGCTCACCAATTCTCCATCTTTTAAAAATACATAGGTTATACAGGATGTTCCCAGTTTGGTTACATCTACAGAACAGCAAGATTTCATCAAAATGCTTTACAAGCATTTTCCTTTTCTGGAGTCTTTGGGGTAAAGGGGTATTTGGGTATGGCTGCTTCTGAGTCACACTCCCTTATATCTTCTTTTTTGCTACTCCTCACTCTTAGGTACTAATATCTCAATCCTTATTCCTACAGCTGCTATTCTTTCCCTGCCTTGGTGTCTGCCAACAAATGCCTACTACCTGTTTTGTTCCCCCAAACACACCAAAGCTGCTGTATATATTAGATTTTTACTACAAAGGTAAGACATGGCGGCACCAAACCAGGTCCAACATAAAGGTAACCCCAAACAAGCTCACTAGCTTTCATCTTATCAGGACCCAGGATCACTTCTACCTACTTGCAGAAGATGTTGTGTATTAGACTGTTCCTGCATTACTATAAAGAAATACCCAAGACTGGATAATCTATAAAGAAAAGAGGTTTAATTGGCTCATGGTTGTGCAAGCTTCTGTAAACAGGAAGCATGGTGCTGGCATGTGCTCAGCTTCTGGGGATGTAACATTGGGGATTACATTTCAACAGGAGATTTAGGTGGTGACAAATAACCAGACTATACCACCTTGTCAGTACTTAACCCAGTCCTCAGGTCTTACCAGTGTCCCCTTCAGAGAGTTTTCTGTGGGTGTCAGTGCTTATCTCTCACCAGGCATAATCCTGAAGAGTGGGAGAATCAAGTTTTTCCCTTTTTCTTTCTTCTAGGAAAAGGCATTATCCATTATGGAGAAATACTGCAGGCTACTCATGGCAAAACCCTGTTTATACTAAAAGTATAAAAATTAGCCAGGCCTGGTGGCGGGTGCCTGTAATCTCAGCTACTCAGGAGGCTGAAGCAAGAGAATCTCTTGAACCTGGGTGGCAGAGGTTATAGTGAGCTAAGATAGCACCACTGCACTCCAGCCTGCCAGCCTGGGCGACAAGAGCAAAACTTCGTCTCAAAAAAAAAAAGTTCAACATTGACCAGTCCACCCCTGGATACTGCCGAGGTATATGTTCTGTACCGGTTCCCAGAATTCCCTAGTGCTATTCAGCTCCAGTTATGCACACTCATGGTTACCTGCATATCCTGGTCTCATTTCCTCACTTTGCCAACTGGTGTTTCTTGAGACCACCTCAAGAATACATTTGTTAATTCATTACATGTGTATATATACCATTATTTATGTGTCAAATTTGTCTCAAAGTCAGCTTTTGGGTGAATCCACAAGTAAACACTACTGGACATGTCTATGCAGCTTCATTAACTCTCAATAAACACTTCCGCCTGGATTTGGGACTGACTCTGCATATCCAAAATAACCACGTGCCCCTGCTGACCAGTTTCAGCAAAGAGGTAACACAAGCTGTGAGAGTGTTTTCTCCAAGAGGCTTTTCCTGATCACCCTATCTAAAATAGTGCTCCCTCCCTCAACACTCCGTCCTCCTTTTCCTTTGTAGCATTCATCACCACCTGGCATAAGAGTGGTGCTTACTTGTTCATTAATTTATTATCTATCTCTTCCACTAAGATATAAGATTCCGTAAGGACTAGGAATTTCATTTATTTGCCTCTAATTTGTACATTTTTGATACAATTTAAACCCTATCCTACATCAACCAATCTACCAAACAAAATTGAGTCAGACATAGACGGTATAAAGAAAAATATAATGTGTTTCTTTCCCTGAAAAAGTTAAGAGGCTAATGAGAGAAACAAATAATCAAATAATGACAATGGACTGTGATCAGAGGTGTGAGCAGTGGCCCAGTCTATGTCTATAGAGGCTATGTCTTTAACATCTGTCATATGTATGTACTACTGATTCTCCACTCTGAATGCCACGCTCTCAGCTCAGGCTCTCTTCATCTACTTTCCTTCTAAATAAGTGCTCTTCCTCTAGGAATTTAAATACTCTGCAGATCCTATTAGAGTAAGCTTACAATACTCCAGCTGTGATCATGTCTTTTCCCTCATAAAAACCTTTCAGCAATTTGGTATTGCTTACATAAGAAATTCAAAATCTTAAACATGCTATGGACAGTTCTTTGAGGCTGTTGTATCTTCATTTACTTCTCTACTCCTTTTTGAGTGGAACTCTTCACAATTCTTAAAATATAACTTCTCTTGCTTCTGTTTTCCATTGAGATGATGCATCTTTTTTCCTTCATTTTCCGCACCTGTCATGACCATCACATGGTTGTTCGGGGACAACTGTCCATGGTTCTCTTTCATTTCTGCATGTCTTAGAAGTGAGATCTTGTCTTCATTTGTTCCAGACTATCCCTTCAAGGCTACTTATATAGCCAATAGCCTTGGAAGATAGAGACAGTGTCTCCCTTCGGAGCAAAGAATAGGTTTTCTTACTGCTCATTACAAAACAGACTTGGATTTCCTAAGCTCAGGTTCTCTCTCTTGTGACACAACCTACTGTGTGTTCAAGTATCATCTCATCCTCTTGTCTTCCTGTGGTAATTGAAGCTCATGGAACCATAGCAAAAAATATGCTGATATGCTGGTTACTTCTATCACTGTGAGTAATAAGGTATTATTTGTCTCTGATCTAGGAATCTTGTATTTTCTACCATCATCCATGCAACTGTGGCAGAATAACTTGTTAGCTTGCCAAAAGGGTTAGATTCTACACAGTCCATGATAAAGGCAAATCCTTCCTTAACTTTGAGACTTAACTAAATTATTATATTGTCAAAAGAAAAGTGAGAAAAAGATGCATAAGAAAATTCTTTAAAGAGTTCAAGAGAGCTTATGGCAGTCTCCAAAGAGGGCCTCATTTATTCCTTTCCTTACTTTACATAAATGCTGCTCCTCACATCAAGAGATTGAGTTTAGTTCCTATCCCCTTGAATCTGAGCTGGCCTTAGTGTAGTGAAAATTGTGTTCTGGGGCTCCTGAAAGTAGATTATTAGAAACCATCATTCTCAGCAAACTGACACAAGAACAGAAAACCAAACACCTCATGTTCTCACTCACAGGCGGGTGTTGAACAATTAGAAGACATGGACACAGGGAGGGAAGCGTCACACACTGCGGTCAGTTGGGGGGGTGCTAGGGAGGGACAGCGGGGGATGGGGAGGGTGGGGAGGGATAATGTGGGGAGAAATACCAGATATAGGTGATGGGGGGATGAATGCAGCAAACCACCTTGCCACGTGTGTACCTATGCAACAATCCTGCATGATCTGCACATCTACCCTAGAACCTAAAGTACAATAAAAAAAGAAGGCTTTCAGCTTCCACAGAGGGTGCCTTACAAACTTGCCTTTGACACGTTCCCCTCTTGTCACCCATATAACAAAACATGAGAAATCTAAGCTACAAAGAGAGACCATATATAGGAGCTCCGGTCAACAGCTGCCAATGAGCTCTCAGCTCACGTCCATGATCAACTGTCAACCATGTAAGTGAGCCATCATGATCCTCCAGCCCAGTCCCATCTTCAAATGACTTCGGTTCCAGCCATCGCCTGACTTCAACTATGTGAGAGACCACAAGTGAGAGCCACCGAGTTAAGCCTGGTTCACCAATGGTACGATAAAAGACAATAATACATTGTTTAAACTACTAAGTTTTGGGGTGGTTTATTATAAAGCAGCAGATAAATGGAGCAGAATCAGATTTCAGAAGGCCTGGGTCATCAAATAAAACACGCAAAAACTACTTTTAAAAGCACACATACAGACAAAATTACCAATGTAAACAAATTTATTTCATTCTAATCATGGTAGAAAAGACAGATGATTATCATACTTAGAATCTTAGATTATCATATCTCAGATGATTATCATACTTAGGAAGGTTATAACGTTATCTTCAGACAACAAAATAGCTGAAAGCAAGTTAGGTATCAAATGATTTATTTAGGGATTCTCAGGTTTATGTGAAATAGTAAAGGTTTTATTCTATTGGGGATTTTACTCATTGCTATGACCCTGTTAGTTTTAATTTGCCTCAGCATACAATTTATTTTTTCTGACTGTGGAAGGTAATGTGCATAGTCATACTAGAAACAGCATAAACTGACAGTTCTTCCTTTTCCAGTACACACGAATGCTTTCCTGCTCGCTCCATTTGTTGCAACATGCATTCACATATTGTTCATTCAATGTTATAAGATCATTTTCATTAGAATATTCAATATTCTTAGACCTGACCGTGAAGACCGTGTCATACAGGTTAGTAGTTCTCAAACTTTCGCATGTATCAGAATCACCTGGCAGGCTTATTCAAGCCCAGATTGTGGGCGCTATCCCATATTATCTGATTCAGCAGTCCTGGAGAGGGGCCTAGAAATCTGCTTTTCTAACAAGTTCCCAGGTAGTGCTGCAGCAGCTGCTGCTGCTCCTAGGTCCCCATTTTACACCACTGTATCATACGGTGGTAGTTAGGAGGGCAGCTGCTGCTGCTGTAGACCACCTGGATGTGAATCTCAGCTATGTCACATACCACATTTTTTTTTTACATTGTGCCTCTACTTCTTCTGTAAAATAGAGACAATAAAAATAACCTACAGTAGAGAGTTGTTGAGAATATCAAACAAGAAAACCCACGTAAATCTTGTAGAAAAATTCTGGCATATAATAGGCACGTAATTAGTGCTGTTGTCCTTATTGACAAGCTGTTTACTTGAACCCAGGCTTTAGAAGATATGATCTATTAACAAAAATCAGTGTAGACATGTACAGACTTGAAACCTTCTTTCACAGGACGTTTAGGATTCTCCCGATTACTTCTTTGATTTCTCCTTTCAGGTTGTGTCATATCGTTGAAACAAAGTTAAGATTAGTTGAGTAATTAGCTTGTTCTCATTGACTATTTCATTTCAAAAACAGCAAAGCCCCACATAATTGTGATTGACCATCTATTTAAAGAAAGTTACCTAATTTCCCACTTCTACCCTTTAGTCTACTTCCTTATTACACTTTAAAGTCTTCACTGGTCATTTTTTTTTTTTTTCTCTAAAAGAAACGCAAAGAGAACAGGTTTTAAATAAATAGTTATATAGGTTTAGTATTTATTTGTTATTTCCTGAAAAGTGAAGTCTTGTCAAGAGGCAATGTTAGCATTACCAATGAATGTTTACATAGTAGAAATGATTCTTAGAATTCTTACAACTGCAAAGAACATTTTATTTTGGCTGACAAGACCACCAAGTATTTTCCAAATGTTTTTACTTCTTATCCTGAGCATTGCCAATGCTAATCTACTCACACAGTTTATAATTATTTGCCCTCAAAATCAGGTTTCTGTTTAGATATATTTGTGTTACCACTTTGCAAAATTTCACTTTTCTCTGGAGATTTTGCCCACAAAATGTCACATATCAGTGTAAGTCATAAATGAAACTTATTTAACATTCAAACTCCTTAGCTTATCTTCCCAAGCCACTCACAATCTCACCTTATTTACCCTTTCAGAATAACCTTGTCAAACGGTTACTTCATACAAGAGGTGTGCTCATGCATGTTTAGCGATCGGCTTTCTGAAGGGGGTGGGAAACAAACCAACTACCATCACCACCACCACCACCAACACTCAGATTTGTTGTCTTTGCCAATTGTAGGGGTATATATACTTCCACAGTGGCCAATTTCGAACTACCTATAAGATAGCAGTGAATGCAGACAGGAATAGATATGCACAGTTGGTTCTCACGAGTTAGCTGACACCAGCACACCACTGCCTCTAACACGCATACACACATCAGTGTTATAACCACAACAGGGTATCCATGATTTTATAAATACAATAGCACTCTCAAGCTGGTCTGCCTTTGCTCATGTTGCTAATACTGCCGAGAATACCCATCCACATGTGTACTGGCAAACTTCTACTTTACCTCCAAGGCTCAGGAAAGAGAATTTAAAAAGTCCAATCTTCATTCATAATTTTGCCATCACCATTAAAGGGAAGAATTAATTACTCCTTTTTTCTGTGTTCACTTAGCACTTTAGTGATAATTTACTAAACACTATTACATTGCTTATTTGCAAATGTATTGGTGTATGCCTTGCATAGCTCCTGACACACAGTAATTAATACATTCATATTTCACTATTCAGAAAAAAGGACTCCAAGTAATTGAAAGCCCAGCATTTTAGGAAACAGAAGAAACAATATTTTCCAAATAAATAAATTAGTAAAAATAACTTAAGATTAATTAAAATTATACAAAAATTATTTTAAAGGTAAAATATTCAAGTAAGGGTATTTATCATGTAGCATTTTTGTTTACAGAATTTGATACTTAATATATTAATTTTTATTTAATTCTTACCACATTAAAAAAGGCTAAAAAAAAAAAAAAACTAGCAGAGGTAAACCAACATACTTTAAACCAGAGAGCTAATTATTAATAAAGTGAAGATTGAAATTTTTCTAATCTGCCCTTTCTACTGAAATATGAAGTCAGTCAAATCTATACCAAAAAGCACTATCAGCTTCCTACAGCATTGTAAACTCAACAGTCATTTAACAAATATTACTAACTTTCCCCAGCCCAAGCCTGGTAAAAAAACTATTCAGTAATACACATTTAATTCATCTTAGTTTTTCAAGTTTTGATAAACAAATACAGAAATGGGACCTGAAGAACATGGTAAAATTATAAAAGTGTATAATTTTCTAATTCAGCTGTATGGTATTAACTCAATCCTTCATCAGATATGTATTGAGTACCTACTATGTAAAATCTAACATTTCCTGTCTTCTTACTATGTGTCAGGCAGTATGCCAAACACTTTATGTGTATATATTACATATATATTATATTTTTCATTCCCATAAACATTTGAAGCAAGTACTATTATTATCTAAATTTTTTCAAGTACAGCTTAGCAAGTTGAAACAATGTGGCCAAGGTCACAGAACTAACACTTGGCAAAGTTGAAGTGTAAACCAAGGCTGACACTCCCACTATTAACTATTAATACTATGAAATACTGCTTCATTTTTGTTGTAGAAATAAAACAATTGAAGACTCTTAGCACTAACAACAACAAACTGTCATTTAGATATTGGGTATAAAAAAGTTAGAGTAACTAAGGTCTGTTCAGCAAGACAGGAGGACACTGACATAAATATATTTAAATAAAGATATGTTTATGATTAAAAATGTTTCAGAAATTCAGAAAAGATGAAATTTACTGGCAACTGAAAAAACAAGTAGGTGTCAAAATTTGAGGTGGGCGCCAAAGGAAGAGTAGGAGAAGAGAACAGGAGGAAAGCATTTCAAAGAAGCTAAAAAATAAGGTCACATTCAAGATGATGTGCCACCCAAAGATTATAAGTCATTGCAACTTGGAGGTGAGGGACAGGGATAGGACTATAATCCAGATCTGAATGCTGAAGCCTGGAGATAGGATGGTAATAGGGAAGTGAATTAAAAGAATCTACTGCAAACATCTTCATGAAGGTGCAGTAAGATTTTGTGGGTAAAGATAAAGGGACTCCAAAGTTTGTAACCCCATGACTAGGGGGTGGGGAGGTAAATGAGGATAATTGAGAGAGAAACACTAGTTTGTGGATGTGGATAAGCCCTTTGTTTGCAAATTTTCTAAAAATAAGAAGATATAAAAGCTTCCAAATGGAAACTACTAGCAGGTAGCCAGAGATTTTTGTAGAAATGGATTCAGGAGAATGGTTTGGATCAATAGAGTCTTATGTATTTAGAAGTAATCGAAAATGTCTTGTGGGATGGTAAAAATCTTGACTAAATACTATTACAGAAAAGTAAGAGCTAAACCTTGGGTAAATCAATATTTAGGGGATTGGAAGAGGAAATGCAACCAGAAAAGGGGACATTTTTAAGAATCAGCAAGTGTTAAGAAAGTCAAAATGAGAAATGGTGCCATGTATTCTGGCCAGTAGTACTGAGTACTATAAAGAGGTCCACAAAGACAAGAACTAAAAAGAGACTATTGTTTTTCACAACTGATTGAAAGTGTTCTTGTAGAATACTAATATAATGAGTTGTATGGAAATCACATTGCTTTGAGTGAAGAACAGTGAAGAAATCAAGGCAGAAATATAGACACTTTTTATAGTGAGCTAAGAGCAGAGGTAACAGAATGTGTGAAAGATTTTTTTTTTCCAAGTTGGAGGAGTCTTGGGTACACTGGAGCAGAAAATCCAAGACTGGGACAAAGACAGAGAGAATAAATACAGATGAAATAAGGTTCTTGGGAAAGCAAGAGAACATGATGAAATTAAAGGAACAGTTGGAGAAACCAACAATAGACTACAAGATAATCACCCTTTCCTTCCTATGAGACCCTCGAAAAGAAAGGAGCAGAGAACATATTTTGCAGTTCAGAAAATGGTATAGTTATTAGGCAAAAAATATCCTTTTGATAATCTACCTACATCCAAATTCAGTCCGCCTGCCAAGTCATCACAATCATTTAATGGAAAGGCTTCCCCTAAAGGGAGCAGGTGTGATTGGAACCAATTCAAGTGTAAAGGAGTAGACACTTCCTTTGGCAGTCTCCCACCTTTCTTCTCCCTCTTCTTTCTATCACATCCTGCAGGTGCCAGTGGCCTCCCACTGAGGAACTACATCCAGGTCTGCTCCCTGGGGATAATTCTCAAGACTGTACTTATTAAAAATTTAAGCCATTGTTGTTTTTTGTCAAGAAAATGCTAATATTTTATTGGGTCTCCTAGCAGCTAAATTATTATCACCTTTTTCTCCTAGGGCATTTCTTCCAAGCAAAGAATTTTCTATAACAAAATCTTTAGCTCAAAGGAATGTGTAGAGTTTCTGGTGCTGGAGCAGTTCACTTAGAGATTTTTTTTGTCAGGAGTAGAGGATCCTGATGAAGGTCTCTTCAGAATTACATGATATGGTTAAAATCCGCATGGATGTGTTAGGAACCTACAGAGAAGTGGTTGAATAGAGTATATGAATGACTGCCTGACACATATCAGTGCTGATTAAATAGCAGTCAGTATTGTTTATAACTATCAGTGTAATTAATCATTGCTATCAGTTTTAAACCCTTTAAAACTACTTAATTAGAGAAAATAAGATGAGTGAGAAATTTCAAGTGTGGAGAAGGTCTGCATCAGGAGTCAGGATTCTTTGAGAAACAAAATTAATAGAATAGACAGATAGATGATGGATATATTTATTTCAAGGAATTGGCTTATACGATTATGTGGTAGGGCTCAGGTGGGCAAGTTTATACTCTCAGGGAAGAGCTGATGTTGCAGTCTTGAAGCAGAATTTCTTCTTTCTCAGGGAAACCTCAGTTTTGCTCTTAACACCTTTTTACTAAATGGATGAGGACCATCCACGTAATGGAGAACAATCTACTTTATTTAACGTCAACTGATTGTAGAAGTTAACCAGATCTACAAAATATCTGTACAGCAGTATCTAGTATTTGACTGCATACCTGAATACTGTAGCCTAGCCAAATAGACATGTTAAACTAATCAGCATAGGGCTAAGTACTGTACATGTAAGAATAAGGATGAGTTGAACACAGTTTTAAATCCATTTCTGTATTGTGCTACCTTCATCCCTTCACACATCCACTTTTTGCAGCAATGCTTTAGGGATAGCCAGGATAAGAAGTTTGGATTAATTCTAAGTAGAGAGAGAAGAGACAACCACAGGAAGAGAGACATGAAGTACTGGGAAGATTCTGTAGAAAGAGAAAATAGGAATTATTTAGGAAACATGATCAGAGCCTAAGAATCCCTATGGGGCTTGAGTATTCATGCGATGAGTTCAAACCAGTTTTATTTTTACTCAAAAGTCCAAGAAAAAGTGACCTAACAACACTGGAAGATTTGGGAATTCCCAGGTAAGTGACATTTAAGTGACATTAAAAAGAAATGAAATAATGTTCTTCCATCTGTTCTATCTGGTTCTTTTGTTCTGATTCTTTTCTTTTGCATATAAATTATTTTTTAAAATTAGGATATAAAACCAGATATCATCACATCAATGACTGATCAAAGGAAGAATCAATTTTTCTATTAATTTATCATAATTTACACTCCTAAGGAAGGCATGTAGCTTATTAAGAGGAGGAGGAAAAGTAACATTTACTGTGTGCTTACTACGTGCCAAAGCATCTTACTAATTTCCTTACTCTCATTTTCTCCTCAGGAGGGCTTTTTAAGTTAGGTATAATTATCTTGATTTTGCACATAAGGAAGCAGGATTAAAGAGGATAGACACAACACAAATGAAAAATGGAAGAATTCAAGATGGATCTAGTCTCAAGATAGAGCCTTCAAAGTCCATGCTTTTGACCAATACACTAAAGTGCGGTTTCAAAGCTGCAAGCCCATTGTTTGTGGAGGTGTCCCTAAATGTGCTCTTTTGTGCCTTAGCACATCATTGAGTTGCCTTAGGGACAGGCTGGGAAGATCAGAATAAGGCTGTGAAGCTTGGGGTGCTAAACAGGAAACTCACATCAGCTAAATCATGTAGACCACTTTAATCATGTACATATTGTTTTCTAGTATTCAAAAATTATAAAAACCACTGCTCTAGTTAACTCATTCCAGGTATCTGCCAGACAATCTAATAAGTATAATTTTTCTTGAATTAGTACTTATGATCCAAAGGACTCAATGTGATTCTAAACCTAGAGTTTGGTAATTCAGATCTAATCACAGTGCAGAAGAAAATAACTCCTCATTTAAAATAAAGATCACCTCACTAGCTAGCAGGAAAAATTTCAGGTCTAAGTGAGATACGTATTCACTGAATAAGAAGCCTGGGGAATATGAAGTAAATTTTAGACTTTATTCCATTTCAGACTGCCTATACAGGCCTATCCATAAATCAGAGCCTATCCTTACTAGAGTCCTTCTAAAAAGCAGATAAATAGGACATATATTAGGTAGTATAATCCAAAAATCAAAACATAAAGACTCTTTGAGTGTTATCAAATCTATTAAGTCCAAAATAGTTCATTGATGACCAATTTCCAAGTGCTTAAATGGTGCAACTGCATCTTAGCTTATGTGAAAATCAATGCAAAAACATGAATCACCAGAGAGTATGGTGGAGCCTTCCAAAGACAGTTTGTAATTAGCAAACCATCGATCCAAATATACAGGACCCTGAAAGCTACAGAGACCAGGCAGGTGAAAAGCCAGAGTCCCTGTCCTTTATAATTAATCATTACTGCTCTGCTCCCTCCCAGCAGGCAGAAGAGACTTCCAACCAGATTGTAATCTTGGCATTTTAGATGGTTTGAGAATGATAACTCAACTCTTGCACTAAAGAGAGATATGTATGATATTAAAGGGAATTCATTACATGATTTACGTATGCTCCATTATAAGGCCAGCACTATTATTAATACTTTCTAGTATCTTTTTTTCCAGCACACCACATTCTGGTCAATATTATATAAATCTAAGTGACGATTATAATTCATAGAATCGCAGAATCTTGGAACTGAAAGGAAGCTAACAGATCATTCTGTCTGAACACTTCATCTACAGAGATGGTAAGGCAATTTGTCTAAAGTTACAGAGCAGTAGATCCAATGCTAGAATCCTGGTCTTATTCCCAGGCCATGCACTTTCGACTACATCTTACAGACTAATAGCACAGGAAGTTTAACCTGATGGTCTAAATCTTTTACCTTAAAGTGATTGATATAAATGTTAATTACACCATTTTTCAAAGGGAAAATGACCTTCTCTAAGGAGGCTCTAGTCAAGTCTGGATTCATGCCACAAATTGACATGCATTTGTAGTTTGCAGACAAATACAAAATTCCCATGTTCTTTCCTTCCATATTCAAACTGTTATGCAGACTCTACCTTAGGCAGACCCTCCTACTGTTCACCAATATCTAGTTTCCCTCATGAGAGGTTGTGCTTCACTATCTCTTTGAAGACAGACAAGGTTATGAAGACTTCCTTGACAGTCAGGGGGCTTGTTGATTGTGGTCAGAAGGGACATGTATCACATTTGGGCTCAATCCTTTAATTGCTAGTGTGAGATCCTACACCTTGCCCTTTCCTTACCTTTCCAATTAGGACAAACAGCATGCATCAAAATAGATGGTCCATTAACATGGTCCCTGCATGACTATAACAAGCAGAGCTGACTGGTATTGGGCATATAGTGTGAGTCACAGAGATTTGATGGCCATTTGTTACTGCAAAATGACTGAACCTATTCTGACTGATACAATAATATGTGATCAACTCAAGCTTCTTTTGATTTGTTGTGAGATTTGAAAGCACACACATTCAATTGAGGCAGACAAAGAAAATGTTGAGTGATGCATATTCAGACAAGATAAGAGTCTGTTACATTTTTTTCTCTGCTTGCATAGCTTGGAAACACAATCGAACTTATTTACTCATCTAACAATTTTATTATATACTTTTGGAAACCCTACTTGACTACAGATAATTATTTACCTAGATTATACAGTCATTACATATATAATACTGATCATTAATATTTTATTTTGGTTACAAATGTATTTCTTTAAAAATCAGTTAAATAGTGTTGAGAGTAAAACTAATTGGGAGAGAGGGAACTGAATGTGGAGCCTGCAGTTCCACAACAGTTACCTGAGAACACTACAGGGATAATTATTATTGAGTCCGTCAAATGTTCCAGCAGCCTGGTTTCAGCAGTAATCAATGCACACACCTCTGTTTTCAGTATGAAGAGATCATCTCAAAATCACCAACAATTGCAGAGTGTGTAGCAAAGTGGGTTCTCTTTAGCACCTCAGGGATATGGATAGGGTTCTCTCATTACTTTTGTTTAAACCAACATCCTTCTCCAAGAAGCTGAGAGAGAACTTTTTAAAACTCCACTTTGTTGGTATAAAACAACAACAAAATACATATATAGCTACATACTTTTAACCTTTTATCTCTCTCTCTTTCCCTTTCTCTATCCCTAATAATGGTTCCTCTTGCTAGGCTGGATAAGTCTTGTTGTGAAAGAACAATAGAGGTGCCTAATGGATGTGTTTTTATCAAATTTATTTGACTTTGAATCTAGTAATATTCGGGCCATTTGTGAAGCTGTAGGTCAATAAGAACACAAAGACCAGTAGTCAGAAATTCCAGAGCTTCCAAACCATTAGACGCAGAGCAGAAATTTCCCAGAAAACCAAGCCTTCAGCCTCCAAGCATATAGAGCCGTGCAACTCAACATGTGGTCCCTGGGCCTGCAGCATCTGCATCCCTGAAGTCTGTTAGAAAATCAAAGGTGCAGACCCTGATCCAGAGAGTACTAATTCAAAATTCTTATAGAAGGGCCTGAGAATATGTGTTTTTAACAATCTCTCCAACTAAAGTTGGAGAATAACTTGTGTAGAGTCTTTAATCAGCCCAAAAGCCATGCATTTCTGTGCATTTCCATTTTCATCTGGAAGTCAGAGAGTGGGCATCTCTGGGACCAGCAGATAGCTGTGTGTACATTATTCAGCTGTTCTGAAGCCTCTGTCCGATTAGACCTCGTTGATGGCAGTAGTGATAGCAGCTCCTGCCTTGTGTGCTGAGGAAGTGCCAGGCAATTGCCTTTTCTTAGATAATTCCAAGATTAACGGGCTCACATTGCTCAGATGAGCAATGCTTCCCACCCTGTAGCCAGCCAGAGACAGAACATGCTGTCCTCCCTGTGGGCCAAGGGGCCTGCTTCCCAGCCATCAGTTTGGGCTGGAGAGATCCTGATCAACATAAGTCACTGCCTGTTCCCAGATTGTCACCATTACCCAACCAGTGAGACATTCCGTCCTGGTGCTTAAGCAATGCTCTGCTGGTTTGCCTGGCTCATACTGTAGATGGGCAACTGCATCAATAATTGCAAAGGGATTCTTTACAAAAGGGTGCAGGCAGTGTAGGAAAACCCCTTCTACCTGATTCTGGGAGGAAAAAATGTCAGTGCAGTAAAACAGTCATTTACAGACAACAAGAGTGAGATGTGCAAGAACCTTCTTGTGTGTCCCACAGAAAGCCAGCTGGACTTTGAAGTACTTAATGTATTTCTCAGCAGAGGTCATCATGTGGACAACTAGCCTCCTGGAAGAAAGAGGAGTGGGGGAAGAGGCTTCCATCTTTCCTTTTTTTTTGGCATTTCACCTTGAAACTATTGGATTTTTTGTTTTATACAATGTGGAGCTAGTGTTAGTGTGTGTGAATTGCAAGAAAACAGGTAAATAAAATGAAGTAATAGCTGCCCTCAGTAGCAATAGCAATGGATTCTACTGCAAAATCTGCCAATAGTAGTGGTAACAATACAGGTAAACATATGTTCTCCCTCTCCTAAAGCAAAAGCCATGAAGACATTTGTATATGACAGTACTTTGAAAAGAATGCTGCTTGTTTTAAAGCCCCTAGCTATAAGATGAAATGGAGTCCAAGTGTTCAAATATGCAAACGTGACTCTCCTAAAATACCCAATTCTGCCCAATTTTGTTAAATGGTTTAATTCTGTCCAACCCCATCAGATGAGATTCAGAATGGATGTACTAGAAACCATAGTAAAAAATGTTTTGCTACAAAAGTCACAATGGCAAAAGTCTGGTTCCCTCTCCAGCCTCTCAAAAAAAAGTATCCAGGCTGCCCATTATAACACCTGCTGCTCACAATGAAAGCCCAAGCCAAGCAACTCATGCCCTTCCATCCAAATATCCAATCTACCCGCAGAGAATTCAAGCTGTCCAGCCACACACCAGCTGCTTGCTTAGTCACTGCAGAATGCTCAACTTCAACTCTCTCGTCTCTGTTAATGTTCGTTCTCTTGGTTTCCCTCCTCTCTGTCTCTTTAATGAAACAAGAGCCATTAACACAATCTCAGAGTCCCCCATGAACTCATGAACCAAGACTTGGGGCTCTTCCAGCGAAGATCATAACATTTTAGCCTTCCCTTTAATCCTTCTCTTCCAATTACAGTATGACACAATGACAAAAATTTCTAAAATAGAAGGGAGAACCAGCAAGTTCTACTCAGTGCTTGGGGACAATGATGATCCTGGACATTTCACAGAATGAATGAGCTGTAACCCAACCTCACGAACTTACCTTCATTCCATTTTCCAACTGCAGGATGAATTTAGAGATGGCTTGCATCATCTTAAGAACCCTATTAGGAAGTTCATTTTCTTCCCATTTCATTTTGCTTTCTTGAGTGTCTTATTCACAAAAATAGTTTTCTGTCTTGCCTTGAGTTGTGATTCACCTTACTTCACAGACACAGTTTTAAAGCAACACATATAAACCTTTAAAAATTGTATTTTCTAGTGAATGTACAATTTTAATTCAAAGGCTATTTGATTTTACTTCTGACTGATTATTGGGCAGTGATTCGTAACATTTTAAATGTAGATGCCTCCTACTCAGGCTGTGACACATACTTAATCTAACAAACTTAGATGTTCATAGTGCCCTTAGAATTAATCTTTATGTGCCCTTAGGATTAATCTTTATGATATAATGGACGATTCTGTGATATAAATAATCACTCCTAGTTGATTATGATTGCAAGCCATGATGGCCTTCTGATAATTCTCACAACAATCATGAGACTTCCCCGTCTGTGACCTTATCCAGGACAGCTCAACCAAGGAGGATGAAAATACAGCCCTAGCTTTGCTTGCCAAGCCAAGTAGCTCTCATGAAATTCATCTCTTTGGAGAGGGAGTCTTTTTGCAATTCATACAGAGATTCTGTGTGGGCTAGCAGAGGCCCCTGTGTCTGAAACACCCCTCCAATCCTGTACCAAGTGTGGTTTCTTTCCAACTTTCAGATCTGACCCCTCAGAGGGAACCCTCCTTGACCATCTTATTGAAAGCAACATGCTCCCACCCCAAACACAAACACTTTCTATTATATTCTATGTCAGTCCACTATTTAATTCTTAGCAGCAAAACAAAACAGGGATTAGGTTTATAGTAGATTTGATTATTCACCCCAATTATTTACCCTCTCCCAATATCTATATTCTTTGCTATGTAATTTTCTAGTCTCTCTCCACTTGACCCTTGTGATTTGTTTTGGGCAACAAAATAAGACAGAAGTATAATCACAAAAGTACATTTCAGGCCTCTATATGCATCAGGTTAATAATGTTTTACTGACCAAACAAAATGCAAAATTGCTTTGCAAAAGATGTGTGTGTGTGTGTGTGTGTGTGTGTGTGTATGTGTATGAAAGTACTTGGCACCAATGACTCAATACACTGCATTGGCCAATTTCTACCAATTGTCAGAGACCACCTGGAATATTGTTCTGAGGATTCTGAGATTTTTCCTGGGCTCATTGAAAAGTGGATGCTATGTCCTGAATGTTTTTATCCCTCCAAAATTTATATGTTGAAACCTAACCACCAAGGTGATGGTAACAAGAGGAGAGGCCTTTAGGATGTGATTAGGTCATGCAGCTCCACTTTCATGAATAGGATTAGTGCCCTTAAAACAGAGGCCTGAGAGAGTATTTCCCCCCACTCCCACCCCTTCAGCCATGTGAGGACAGAGCTTAAAGGCACCACCCCTGAAGCAGACAGCAAACCCTTACCAGACACAATTTGCTCAGCCCTATTTCTTGGATTCCTGAACTTCAGAACTTTGAGCAATAAATTTATGCAGTTTATAAACTACCCAGTGTAAGGTATTTTGTTATAGCAGCCTGAATGACTGAGACAGTGGGCCATCCTAATTTCCCATACCTATCATAGTCTCTGGATATATAATATGACAAACTGTAGAGAAAACTGTAGAGAAAGAGTTGAAAACAGATCAGGGGAATCAAGGAAGTAAATATTTGCAACAATCCCAGAGTTTAGGAAACATCACTGATCAGTAATTTTGTCATAGATTTAGTACCCTATGCCTCTTATTTGTTGTTTGTCTGTTTGTTTTCCCAAAGGCTGTGTTTTGGAGACCACTGGCTGCATTTGCTATAGCCAGATGCTTATGTTTTCCTAATCTAAGAACTGAGACTATTGAGGAGGATGTAAAGGTGGCAGATTAGTGGTGGGGTTGGAAGCATTGAGTGTATTATGCTTTGGGGAGCTTAATTTTTTGTAGGCTATCTCTGAAATTGATTTCAAAATGTCTGTGTTTTTCTCCCATTATTTGGGTTCATCAAAGGATTTCTCCTATGTAGCCTTCTTATGAAAGTATGTTGATAATTTGCTTAAAAGTACAAGAAAATGACTGGCATAGAATCACTTGACTTATAACTTCTTTTCTTATCGCACCGCTATTGGAACACCCACATGAAATCCATTGTTTACTCCCAATATTCGCTTAAACCTTCAAGCACCAGCAAGTTGTTTGTTTTGCTTTTGTTGTTTTAAATCTGTCTCATATAAATTTGTGTAATGTAATTGGGGTGCTGGGCTTCTGGTCTAGAGTACCTGCCTGTACTCTGCTCACTGCAGTGGCTTTTGTATGTGTTGGATGGTAGCAGCTTTCCAAATTTTTGTTTTCTGAGAAAGTCAGACAATATTTTTAACCAAGTGTAGCAGTACTGTGTGCAGCATAGGGAAAAAGAGCAGAAAAAAAAAACAAAAAAAACAAAAAAAAAAAACAAACATTAAATCAGGAGGTCTCCGTTAAAAAAAAAGTTCAGAAACCACTGACTTGGTAAGGGGGATGATTTAATTCCCCTTCACTTTGAACCCTGCTTCTTCTCTTGAATTTCTCACTTCAGTGAATGTGGTTACTAACTGCCCAGTTATCCTAGACATATTCCAGAGTCATTTCCTACGTTGCTTCTTTCTCAAATGTCACCAAGTCAGGCAAATTATATTTTCTAAAGTGGTCTCATATTCAACCTCCTTACCTCTCTCCCTCCCTCTTTTTCTTTCTCCCTCATCCCCACCCCCAACTGAGACCACTGCACCTTTCATCCATGTTACTGCATAGCCTCCCATGTAGTCTCCCAGTCCCCATGTTCTCTGAACTGTTTCCCAAACAACTAAAGTGATTTTCCTAAACAATATTTCCAGACCCGTACCTAAAGATTTAATTCCCATTATCGTTCATTTTTTTATTATTTTTTTTTATTGAGACATAGTCTGCCTCTGTCACCCAGGCCATAGTGCAGTGGCACAATCTCAGCTCACTGCAACCTCTTCCTCCTGGACTCAAGCAATTAATCAATTCTCCAGCCGCAGCCTCCCAAACAGCTGAGACTACAGGTGTGTGCCACCATACCCAGCTAATTTTTGTATTTCTTGTAGAGACGGGGTTTCATCACATTGGCCAGGCTGGTCTCAAACTCCTGACCTCAGGTGATCCACCTGGCTCAGCCTCCCAAAGTGCTGGGATTACAGGTGTGAGCCACTGCACCCAGCCCCATTATCACTCCTAAGATGAAGATTGAATTCTGTAGCTTAGCTTCTGATTACTCACCAGTCTCTCTTTATGGCCAGTTTCTACTACAAGATTCAAAACTCTTTCGGTTCTCTGAGCCCACCATGCTCTTTCCAGACTTTTATTCACATTATTTTCTCTCCCTGAAATACTTCTCACTCTCCCTGCTTAAGCATCTGTCACCTGACCAATTCCTATTGAGTCATGGTGCAGGCTGCACATGACCCTGGAAGCTTCCCCTGATACCTTTAGATGGGTTGGGTGATACTGCTGTGTGCTTGCTTAGCTGTGTGGCAGCTCTTACTACACAAGGTCCATCTGGCATGTGAACCCCACTGGACTGTAAGCTCCAGGAGAGCAGAGTCTGTGCTTGGCTTGTTTACAGTTTATATACTCATCACCCAGCAAAGTATTTGGCACCTATTAAACATTCAATAAATATTTGTTGAATTGAATAAACATGGAAGGCTGGAGGGCCATGTCAACCTATCTCATGTCCTAAGGATACACTCATAAACTCTGCCTCAGCTCTACATAGTGACAGAGCACAAACTCTGTCAGAATGCCCAGACTCAAATTCTATTTGCACCACTTACTAGTGTGTAATCTTGTGCAAGTCAGTCCTCCTAAACCTCAGGTTTCTCATCTTAAAGTGGGAATAACAAATCTTATTTAACAAACTTTTTAGAGATTAAGCATCAATAGAAGTCAATCAGTACTATATCTAGCAAAGTAGGCACTAAATAAGGAATATTCTTGTTATTATCAAAGATAGGTTAGCTAGTGGGATTGAATAGCACTCTTTATGGGTATTATAAAAAGCATTAGAATTTAAAAGAAAGAAGAAAAAATACCTAGGAAGTTGGAGGTAATGAAAAGATAAAGGAGTATCAATATCAGTACAGTTTTTAACATTATACTAAGCTTTTGTATGCAACTAGGGTTTTATCTGAGTTTATTTCATGTTCTCCCTCAGATTCAGATGTGTATTCGTATATCTGGAGGGCCTATGTACTTCAGTTTGTACTTTTTGGCAAGTGACAAAAATACAACTCACAGGCCTTAAGCACTAAAATGGATTGATTGACTCATGTAACTACATTATCCAGATAACATTGGCTTCAAGCAAAGCTTGAACCTATGGCTCTAAAATGCCATGGAGAACCTAGTTACATTTAGACGTAACTCTGAAAATGACTTCCAGAAGCTCTCAAGGATTTTTGTATCTGCCTTTCTATTCAGCAGGTAAAAGGAAATCTTTATCTAACATTCAAGCCAAAGTTCTCACATGTACTCTGATGGCTCAAAGAAAGAACATGTGACTCAAACTCCCCAAACGAGAGTTGATACTGGGATATTTTAGTGTCTTTTCATCAGTCGTTGTGATCAAGAACACAATATATACTACTTGGCTTAAACAAATCTGAAGTTACCCGTTAAACCGGAATTAAGGTCAACCTCATTAAACTACAAGGCTTGAAAAGAAGGGAAGCAGTTTTTCTGAAAATCTTAGAGATGTCATTGCCATTAAAGAAAGGGAATAAATGTTTGCCAGAAAACAATGGTACTTGAAGGACCAGGAAGTATCCTGAAAAAGACCTAATCTCCAAGGATGAGAGAACCCAGCCTCTAGTACTTCATACAAAACCACACCCACTAGAAGGTGAGGGTGAAGAGGAAGAGGAGTGTCAGCTTGCAGGAATATTAGGTAATTAAAACATCCTTAAAGGATGTCCTAATGGTCATATGAAGAAGAAAACCAAGAAGCTGAAAAGTCATCAGAGTTGAGCTAAAATGATAAATTTAGGACTCAAATCTAGAACTCCAGAATCACATGGTCTTGCAGACTCACAAAAATTGAGACCCCAGTTGAAGTAATCACATTTCATAGCTGCCAGAAAACTTAAGACAATAGACCAAAAAGTAAAATGATAGGTTTATCTAAGCTCTCTATATATATAATAGGTGCAACTATATTTAGTATCTTCCAATCAATTGCATCCATGGAATCAAAGACAATAGTGAGATCTCATGAATCATAAGACTCAAAGCTGTTTTTCCATTTAAATTCTTAACTCTTTTTTTTGGTAGCATATGAACTTCTTATATTTATTTTTAGGCACTCTGCACTGAGCTGCCTGCATCGTGTCAATGTTTGCTGTGCTAACTTTGCATCTAAAGGTTATTCAACACACTGAGATATGAAAAAACACTCACATTTTTACCTCAAAGAAACTGTACTTGGATTCTGCTGTATGTTCTAATGGTGTTAAATGTCAAAAAAATACTTGAAATATAAGTATTGGGAAATGTGCTGCAACTGCTGCCCTAGATTGTTTGTGCAGCTAAAGGATATGAAGATGTCACTGCACTTCAGTTCAGGTTTGGCGTTCTGGTGTCAGTCTGTCAGATTTCTAAGAGGAATACAAATTGGGAGGTAGGAAAATAAGTCAGTGATTGTTTATGGGTGCCTGCAATTCACCCAGTACTAGTCATAAACAAAAGAAGCAGTAACAACTGAGAGAGCACATGATTAATAAAATGGCCTTTGGTTGAGTGTACCAAGCACCTTTTTGTATTCCATCTCATTTAACGCTCATGTCAGCCCTGAAAAGTGGTGGTGGGAAGGCAGTGGATGTTATCTCAGTTCTGCAAATGAGGAAACTGGCACTTAGGTCAATTTATTAACCAAAAGGTGATTTGCACCCTTCTCAAACTGGTGACGTGAGTAAATTTCTAGGGCTTTTTTTTTTTTTTTTTTTTTGGTAGAGACAGGCTCTCACTATGTTTTCCAGGCTGATCTCAAACTTTTGGCCTCAAGCAGTCCTCCTGCTTTGGCCTCCCAAAACACTGGGATTATAGGAATGAGCCACCAAGCATACCTCCTCATGGCTTATTTCTGAGCAAATTTTAAACTCTAGCCCAGGGGTCAGCAAAGATACCTCAAGTGTCTCCTCCTGGTGGAAGAAGTCATCCCTAGCCATTTCTGTATTTTTCAATGCTTTAAAGCATAGGCAGGATACTGTCATGACTGCCATTTCAGTAGCGCAACAAATTGCTCATAAATCAGGAGAGAGGCCAACCCACTCTCAGCTGTTTTATTTAAAGATGCTAGGAAAGCAATGGAGAGTTGAAATGTGTGGCTCGAACACTCACAGCACTGAAATCAGTCAGTGCTTCACACACACAGAAGGATTGCATGTTATATCAAGGAAGGAGAAGGTACAAGTTAAAAAATGGACTTTTGAATTCCTTCTTTGTTTAGAAACTATACCGACTTGCTTTGTATGTTTCCACTTAAGAGTAGGAGATATTGTATTTCAATGTCTCCAAAGAGAAAAGAATAAAATGCCATTTATTTTTAATGACAACAGTGTTATTTGTATAATTAAAATAAATTATTATATTACAATTATCTTGTATTTTATTTCCATAGTCTGATAATTATCACTATAACAATTAGTCATATTTTGAATCCGGATGGCCAACTTGCAACCAAATATAGCCATGAGATTTCAGTGTATGAGTTTGCTTTTCTGTTTACAATAACAGAGTTACCAGGCAATCACCTAGATTGGGTTCTGTAAACTATGGCCCATGGGCTAACTCTAGTCAGCTGTCTGCTTTTTGTAGTTATACTGGAGCACAGTTACATCCATGCATTTGTGTACCATCTATGGATGCTTTCATGCAACAATGGCAGACCATACAGTGACAAAGACTGTATGGTCTGCAAAATTAAAAATATTATTATTTGGCTTCTTACAGACAAAGTTGCCAACCTCTGTCCTGGATTGTATGACAGTGTTTAATTTTTTAAATTTTTCTTTATGACAAGCATGCCTGGCAGCAATTAGACTGGCATATCATATATAAAAATTACAATTATCATCCCACATTTGTTATTTTGCTGCCTTTGAAATAATTCACTAGAAGAAATATTCTGTTCCCTTTACTCAGGCCTATTGGCAATGTGATTTAATTTAATTGACATTTAGGAAATACCTACTATGTTTCAAATACAGAAATCATTACTCTTAGATTCGAATACTCCTTGTAAAGAAATGCCAAGTGATAACTGTGGATGGATAATAGAACATGATAAAAACTCTACAATGCTCTTTGAAAAACCAGCATGATCAAATGAATTTATAAACATTTTCTATCTTTTGCTACCCAGGTTGATTAGGAGTAAAAATGCAGAGAATCATTTGAAATCAAATGATGATAACCAGTGTGCCTTTCCAGTGCCACTGCTATACTCTTTTAATATTCCAATAGTATATTGTTACCTTAAGACAATACCAGATAACTTTAACTCCCCTTTCACAAAGACTCCCATTATAATCCAATTCCTTTCAGATTAAGTACACTTTGATAGCAATTCCCTTATACCAAAAAAATATAGCCCAAGATAATGGGCTGTGAGTATAGTTTCAATGCTAATAAGAGGCAGTTTAACAGCCTCGAGAAGTTCATTCTGACTACATTTTCATCGCAGTGATAAACAGCATATAATACCCCTCAATTATAGCTTTAATGTAAAAAAATGAAGTTATAAGACAATTTATCCCAACTAAATTATAATTTCATTTCTGAGATGTTGCCCTTTTAATAAATAAATATTCTACTTACCCATTCCATTGTTCTCAGGTTGGATTTTGACAGTGAGATCGATTACAGGAAAGAAAAAAAAAGAAGTACAGATGAAATCAATGCTACCACTATAAGTAAATTAGTGAGAGTTTGTTCAAGCCACCAAGCTTGAAACACTTCTCTCCCCTTTTCTCTGAGAGCATTACAAAATAAAATGTTATTGATGACTGAAATTGAAATGAAACTGTGAATCCCAGCCTACTGTGGGCAGCAAACAAAAGAACACATTAGAGAAGCCCTTGAATTATATGATAAAGTTCATTTTTTAAACCTTGAATGTGTATGTGTATATATTCAGAAAAGTGCACCTCTCATACATACACAGATCTATGCATTTTTACCAACTTAACAGACCAGTGAATCTGTCAACCAGATCAAGTAACAGAACATTACCAAAACCTGAGAAGCCAGTCATGACCTCTTCTCAAGGGTAACCACTATCTAGATTTCCAGTGGCATCAATTAATTTTGCCATCTATGTTTTATATAAATAGAATCAAACTTGTAACTGGCTTTCACCACACAGCACTGTTTGCAAGAGTCACCCATATTGTTCTGTGTGCTTGTTTCATTCTACAGGCCGTGTCCTAATGCTGTTTCCATGGATGGGCTTTTGTTTTACAATCACAATTAGGATTTATTTATTTTGAGTTAGACAAAAGAACACAACAAAACACAAAACCTACGATTTCAAAGAAGCTTAAAACAAAAATAACTTTAGATAGTAGCTATCCTATACATGAAGTATTTATGACTACTTTTATTAATAATAACAAAACACTGAAAACAACACATATGTCCTTAGATGATCAAATAGTTGGGCAAACTCTGGTTTTTTATACAATGGAATATACTTCAGCAATGAAAAGGAATGGATGATGAATCCATGCTACACCTGGGATGGACTTCAAGGCATTATGTTTGGTGAAGAATGTCAATCATAGTATGATTCCATTTATATAACATTCTCAAAAATGACAAAACCACAGAGATGAAGGAAAGACAAGTGGATATAAAGGGATGGGGATGAGGGGGAGTGGTGGGGAGCGAGGTGTGGGTACAAATGCAAAGAAGTACTCACTGTTTATCTGAAGTTTAAATTTCACTCTGTGTCCTATGTCCCCTACTCTAATCTGCATACAGTTCTGTGGGAACACAACTTTGGCTTCTCTTGATCACCTGTATCCTTTTCACAGGGCCCTTTAAAACTCACTGTTGGACATCATCAAAATCGCCAACATCCTCACCTGTCTTCTCACCTATTTTGTTTTTCAAACTGAAACCAGGCTGTCTCCTAAGAACACGGTTCCCACTGCGTGCTTTTCTTTCCCACCCTCTGCATTACCACCAGGCTGGCTATGAAGGTGTCCGCTTTAATCCTTGTTGCCTCCCACTTCCTGACACTGTCCAGCCCTGAATCCACTGTCCTCAGATCATGTTACTGATCGTCCTTCTTTCCCTGTGCATCTATTGGGGAAGGTCCAGCCCCTCTTGGTTCTTTGAAGATGTTAGTTCCTGATACAGTGTCATTTTCCACAAAACGACCCCTATTATAATTCTTAGTGATTTCTATGTCCAGGAAAATGATAATTTCAAATTCTTGCTTTCTAACTTTCTGGAACTCTTCTCTACAGTATTTCAGTCATCTCTTCTTGCAGTCAGGCCTTAGACCTTGCTGTTATCAACAATCGTAATATCTTCTAAATTCACCTCTCTGTTCACCACCTTCAATCTGCCCTGTTGATACCCACTAGTACTCTAACTCAGCACTGGCATCTACACTTCACTGATCCCATGTTTGAAACTGTCTCTTAATCCTGCACCCTTAATCCACTATTTATTCTGCTGAAGTTCTGAAGCCAATCATTCGCATCATTTCTTTGCAGATGCCCTCATCTTCTCTGCTCTCTTTCGCCTACACACTTGAAAAATGCAACTGTGGTCAAATCCCACTCTCCTCTGTTTCTCTCCTGCACCTGTGAAACTAATGAAGCTGGAAATAAACACAGGACTGCTGACTGGCCTCACTTTCAATTCCCGTTCACTCTCCACAAGAGTGCCCTTCATGTGGCCAATCACACTACATTTTCCCAGTCCAGTCACCGTCCTGCTTTCCTAGGTCACCATTTTATACCTTTTCTCTCTTCAAATATCTAACAGTTCCTCCTTTGTTCTCCCTTTCGTTTTGTCAAGAAAATAGAGGCAACGCGATGAGAAGTTCCACAAGTTCCCACACCCACTCCCACCGCCACCACCTACCTCTATCTAGATCAAGTCACTGCCTTCTTCCCTGTTACTGATGTGATGTACCCTTTGCCAGGAAAAGCCCCCCTTTCTTTGTGCACTTGATCCTATTTGCCTTTGTCGACTCAAGAAAATTGTTCTAGAAACGTGTCAGCTTTCTCCTATAACGTCTCTTGTCTACAGAATCTTTCTCATATATATGTTTATCTGAAGTTTAAATTTTACTGTGTGTCCTATGTTCCTATCTTTAGATAGACACAAATCTTCTTCAAATCCACTTTCTAATCCAGCCAATACCTCATTTCTTCCCTTCTTTTTCCAGCAAAACAATTGTTATCTACACTTATCCCAATTCATCTCACATTCTCTTGGAACCCACTCTAGCCAAGTTCATTCTCACCACCTGATAGAAACAAAGCTCTTGTCAAGAATATAAATGACCTTCATGTTCTAAATCCAATGGGCTAATCTCATTTCTTACCTCTCACCTGATCTATCCGCAGCATTTTGTTACATTTGATCTCTCTCTTCTTCCTGAAGCATTTTCTTTCCTTAGCTTCCAAATGGCTTTCATTCTACCTCACTAGCCACAAAATTTTCCTGTCCTTTGGTGGGTCTTCCTCATGTACCAAACTTTGGAATGTTCAGTGCCTCTAAGTTCAGCTCTGGGGAGCTCTTCTCTCATTGCTTTCATGATCTCATCTGAATAGAATCTGATAACTAACAAATTTCCATCTCCAGCCAGACCTCTCCACTGAAATCCAGAGACACTATTTTCAGGGTCATCTCAGCATTTCTACTGGAATAACAAATAACCTTCTCAACTTTAACATGTTAAAAGCTTACGTCCTAGCAAGATCATTATTTTCCCATAAAAAAACCTGCTCCTCCCACATTCTTCTGTTTGCTAAGGCACAAAATCTTAGAGTTATACTTGATTCTTCTTCTCTGTACCATATATACACTCAATCAGCAAATCTTGTTGACCCTATTTTCAGAATATGTCTACAATCCAATCACTTTTTATCACTTCTACTGTTACCAGGCTGATTCAGTTGTCTCTCACTGTGATGACTGTAATGGTCTCTTAATTAGTCTGCCTATGTCCACAATTGTCCTTTACATTCTACTCCCAGTTCAGCAACCAGGGTGATACCATAGAAAGCAGATCTGTGCATGTCAATCCTCTTCTCAAAACCTTTCAGTGCTTCTAGTCTCACTTAAAAAAAAAAAAGCTGAAAGTGCTCACAATGGTCTACAAACAGCATAAAATCTGCCTTCCCTATTATCTCAGTGTTCTCATCTTCTGCTAATGCCCCCAGCAGCAGCAGCTCATTCCACCCAGACACATTCACCTTTTTGCTGTTTCTCAAATATGCCAGCAATCCCCCTGAGTCAGGGATCTTGGACTTAACAGTGTTATCTGTTTGAAATGTCCTCCTCTACCTATTGACTAACTTTCTTGCCTCCTTCTGGCAAGGGAGTAATATAGTAGTAACTGACTCCTGCCATGCTATCTATCCTCCTTACCTGGGTGCTTTAGTTTTCACATATCACCATTTAGTATACTGTGCATTTAACTTCTCCATTTGTGGTCTATTTTCTGTCCTTTAATGTGGGATTTTTGTCTGTTTCCCCCACCTGCCAACCACTAATGAATCTTCAGACCCTCATGAAAAACAGAGAATGTTTTTGCTAATCAATATTCATGTTCCTTTTCTTGAGCAGGTAGGAAATCAACATTTTCCAGAACCCTCTGGCAGTTAGAGTGGAGTTGTGACTGATTTCAGGTCAATGGAATGTGTGCAGAAAATTCATAAATAAGCTACCTCCAGCTTTGGTCCATAAAAACCTTTCATGATGCTCTCTCTCCTTCTGCTCAGCAAACCTGAAGGCGATTTGTTAAAGATGGTAGCACCTTACTTTAGAAGGAGCATGGTCCCAGCGTGATAACCACTGGACTGAGGCACACATGAGAAACAAATCCTCTCCTCAAGCTACTAATATTTCTAGAATAGTTTGAGGAATTAACGTACCCTAAATAACATGGAAATCAATAAATAGGTATGAATAAATTAAAAAGTTTATATTATTTCTAATCTAACTCTCCTTAAAAGCTATAACATTGCTCCCTAATGTAGTAAACAAAATATAATGAATACATTTTAACCATTAGCTTAAATGTCTTTCAAAGTAGCCAGACCTACAAAGACTTTTGAAATGTATGCTCCTTTATGCCCTTTGTACTTTTCAAAAACCATTCTCGTCTTCATGTTTTATTTTCTTTCCTCTTTTCTAGTGTTGATTTTCATGTTCAGTACTGCATTCACTTCTTGGTGCTTCACTGTTGGTTCTCATATCTGATCTTAGATATGAGAATTTTCTACCCATTTTTAATTTTTTCTTCTCATTTTTTCTTATTATTTGTTGTATAGCCTACACTTTATAGCTGATAATGGCAAGCCTTGGGGATGTTGTAGCTGTTACCACTGAATGAGAACATTTTCTGGTTTGTAAATTATCTATCATACAATATCTTCTTTGTAGGTCCTTGGCTTGTCTCAACTCTCTTCATGAATACTCACAATAATAAGCTTTTGAAATTATTTTAGAATTCAAATCTGTTAGATATATAATTAACAAATAAAGGTAATGGAATAATATAAATAAATTTTCTGTAATTCCTTTTTCCCAAAATTTTCTGTGGATTTATTGTATCTGTTGTTTCTATTTGTAAGACCTGTTATTTATTTATTTATTTATTTTTAATATTCCCATATTTAACAGCAGGTTCACACAACCCCTTGAGGACTAGAGGAAACGGTATCCCTGGTGGTAACACTTAGGATTAGTTTCAAACAAAACCTTTTTAAAACAATTTTGATGTAATCAGAATGTAGTGATAGCCTGGAATTAAAATATGTGAGGAATAGGTTTCTTAACGGTTTATTTCAATGGGATGTGAAGTTAGAATGGTTAAGAAGTGCAGAATGCTAATTAACCAGACTTAAAAATGGAGGATGAGAGAGAATATCCTTAAGTGAACTCCTGATTAACCTTCCATATTGAAAGTTCACAGAGGCAAGTGATCAGATGGTACAAAGCTGCCAGGAGACCATGGCCCTTTAGATTCCTGGGGGGTTGTTCCATTAAGTTATTCCACCAACCAGTAGGGGGAGACACAGAATACTCCTTGCAACCTAAGGTATAACTAATTCCATTTCCTGGACCTCATCAGACCTTTCTTTGTCTGTAACAGGTAGAACAAGTTGGGCCAGTCTGACAAAGCTCACTTCTTTTATTGTTTTTGGTTTCTTGAATTACAGTTGATTTTGCATTCAAGTGACTCATTAAAAGGAGGGACTTTCATGTATTTGGTGGTTTGGCAGATACTAGATTATATCTCTCTTTTTAAAAATAAGTAAATGTGGCCTAAAATTTCAGTGACTCTGATTGAAGTTCAGCCATGTAAAGAATTAAACTTCACCCTATCTCCTAATCATGATCTCCAATAATCTTAGCCCAACAGTCAACTTTATAGGCGCTAACAAAAAGAATTCTTACAGACTTAATGTCAAACTATATTGAAAATTGAAAATGTCTATGGTAGGTTAATTCACACTGGTAGAAGGTCCAAGCTTTGTGTTTTATCTCCCAGGAATCATAGAATTTTGCTTTTATCTATTCATCAGTTCAGTTCTACAGATACCTGGGATCCTTACTATGTGCCAACCCCAAAGTTAGGTAGTAGGTATAAAGAGAGGTCCCAGCACTTGACCTCTGGATAGACAGACATTTAACACACAGTTGCTGAACAGTGTGACCCATGCAACAAAAGAAATCTGAAAGAAATGGTGAAGTCGCTTAGATGAAAGAGAAATTAACTTCATCTGAGTAGGGCACTGAGGTAGGCTTATAAAAAGGGCTAATACATAAGCATGGCTTTAAAGAATAAATCAGAGAGAAAGGAAGGAGTTGGGTAAAAATGGAAAGAGACATGAAAAGGCATAAGATGAAATCATGTATTTGGGTAATTCTCCTTTGTTCATGTTGTTGTAAGATTGGGTGAAAGGGGGACATATGGGATAAAACTGAGGGGGCATATATAGGACAGGAGTAGTGGATAATCATGGACCAGGGTGTGGGGATAGATGATAAAGTGACTTAGGAGGGCAGGGCTTTCTTTGGCCAAGTGCCTGTTCAAACTTTGATGCTGATTCAGGCTCAACACTTGACATGCCTGCTGACAAGTGTGTCCTAAAGAAGAACTAAAGACTATGGAAATACAGGTGAACTAAAAAACAATCTATGATCCCATTCCTTCAGAAAGGTCATCTTCACCTATTAGCAGAAGAGTTGTAGATATGAACTACTAGGTGGCAGAGTTCTCAAATATTAAACAGCATAGTCAAAGATAATTTCAACTTCAAATGTATCTTGACACCCAATAGTAATTTTTCTTTCTTCAAGCTGTAATTTTAAAGATTAAATATCGGTTCATAGAAAGGCCTCAAAAGAATTTCTTGACAAGCAGATCTGTGAGTTCTTTAGATAAAAACAAAGGCAAAACAACCGTGAACGAACACCTATTTTGCTTTTCTCATTTTGATTAATAATTGTATCTAATCTTCTATTAATTTTATAGAACATTGAGTAGAGACAATGACTTTGGAGAACTGAATTCTTACTTGTGTTATATAAAAAGTATGTGGGTTGCTGATTTTTCATAAGTCATTTGAAAAAAATAAAGATTGGATGTGCCAAAATACCCAACTAAATAGTACTTAACAGCCCTTTCTGAAAAGAAAAGAAAACTCTTAAATGTTTACACAAAACCTAATTACCAGTTTGCAAGCATTTCGGGTGGTTGAAAAAGCATAGGCTTGACAGGGAAGAAGTAGTGCAGGTAGACATACTATTTCCAGTAAACAAAGCAGAAGTCAGTGACTTCTTAGGTCATAATCAAGATAAAGAATGCTTATGGATGCTTTGCATAGGTTTCAGGTTTGCCATTCATTCATTCCCCTTATTTTTAATAGGAGAATGAAGAAAAGAGGAGAAAGAATAGATGGAATTGAGGCTAAGAAGTAAAGAAAAAAAGTAAAGTCATTTGGACCAAAAGGGTTGAGAACCCTGGGGCAGAGAGAAAAAGGACATGGTAACATTCAAGGACTGTAACAAGTCCAGAGTGGCTGGAGGATGGGGAATAGGTACCTTCAACTTTTTTGCACCTAGAGAAGGTAAGAATTGAGCCACTCAATTTATTCTCTTCATTTGATTCTTTCTTTCTCTATTTACCAAGCAACTCTTAATAATAAAAACAGTTCAAATAAATTGTTTTTATTTTTCAGTGGAGAAATCCTAACCTCAGGTCATATTTACTAATTTCTCCCTACTTGAAAAAGATGTAAAAGTGACAAGTGAGAAAATTCCAAAATCTATACCATTCTAGACCCTAGACTCAGGCACTCAATGGAAATATGGGTAGTTTCCATTTGTTCACACCATGAAGGTGGAAGTGGAGAGATTTCTGGGCTCAGAATGAAGACCACCCTTCTATGTCTTATGTTCTCATCTCTTTTTACTAGCTCTCTCCAGCTCATCCAAAATGTGGTAGAGGAGAAAGGAACTAGCCCACATAGTCCTATGGAAGATAGCTATTGTAAAAATGCAGAAATTCTTCACCCTCTGCAGGATAATTATTAGGGAGACATTATCCAGTGGAAAGAAACCCAGCCACTTCTCCACATTCAAGCAATTCCTTTAGAGCCTTTTGCTTTGTTCCTGTACATTTTCTCACTTGATCTGAATTCTAGAGCCAATCTGTTTTTTTAATCTTTTGTTTTGCTCTTAGTTTGATTTCCACTTTTATGCTCTGGACTTCCTTACCATTTTGATAAATTTTCAATGTATACTGTTACTTGTAATACCCTACTGAGTTGAGGCAATTGGCCAAATCCTTCCAATAGGAGGTGTCTCTCTTTTGGTCATGTCACTCTGTCAATAACTACTGATGCTCTCGATCAATAGCTATGGTTAGGAAACAAGTATGAATCATTTCAGTATTCTATTTGATCCTCTGATCATTCTCAAATTCCTTGCATTACAGTCTTCAGAACAGAAAAACAAGGCTGGGAGGAATGAAATGAGAAACTTCCTTTCAAAGGAATGTGATGAAGATAACAAGTAAATTTTAAATGATCAGACTAAGGAATTCTGTAAGTCTAGAATTAGCAGACTTAGTTATTTAAAGGACCAGATAGTAAGTATTTTCAGCTGTATGGATCATGCATACAGTCTCTGTTGCAACTGTTCAACTCTGCCATCATCCCATAAAGCATTCATGGACAATAAATAAATGTATGAACATCATTATGTTTCAATAAAACTTTATTTACAAAAACAGGTGGTAGGACAGATTTGGCCCATGGTTCTGTAGTTTACCAACCCCTACTAAAGTACACGATACTGTTATATTAAATACATTTGGCCTGAGGTATCATGAACATGTACTTATAAATTTCCGACTCTAGCAGCCTATAGAAGCAGTTTCTGTTGCTCTTGTATACTGCATTGCTCATACTGACTTCATAGAAACCCTAAGGATAGAGTGGGCCCATTCTGCATCAAGATAAATTCACAGAGTGGGCTTTCGCAATTATAAAAACATTTGTAAAATAGAAAATCAACTAGAATTACTTTTCCTAATCAAATGATGATAATTGTGATTTAAACTTTATTTAGCCAAAATTTTAGTCTGACTAATTCCCACTGATACCCACATTGGCATTGAGACTGTATGTCACTTATCCAATAACGTCTAAGGAACAATTGTGTCTTTTCATGTAAATCTTTCAAAGCTCATGAATCACTGACCTGCTTTAGGTGATGTGTGGTGTATCAATTCATCCCCAAATACACACAATAAACTCATCCACCTATTTTCTTCTGAGATTTTATCTATACAGCAATTCATGAACATACACTCGCTAATTTTGAACCAAGGTAGCTTGACCATTTTGATTTTTTTTTTCTTTTTGCCTGTCAAGATGCCAAAAGCATTTAGAGCACTTTACAAATGTCCCACTTGCCAAATTTCCATTTTAACTTTAAAGCAGTAGGAACCCAGAGACAAAACACAAAGCCCTCTCAGCTACTCAACTCCTATTGTTCTGTTTTACATTGGTTAAAAAAATAAATAAATGAATGGCGAAACAGATTGTTTTTGAAACTGATAACACAATTTGTTCTCCTGCTTCATATGTTAGATTTCTGCCTGCAGCAAATATTTACAGCAGAGTTTTAACCCTCTCAAAATCAGCTTGGTTACGTAAGGGCTGCAACTGTCTTTCATAGAATACCCTTGACAATATGGCTTTACAAAAGAAAAAGCAGTGACCTCAGACACTGTCCTATGTGCATGGTCAGTGTTTAGTTACAGGAGGCATGCAGAGAGAAAACAGTCAAAAATTTGTTGTCAATTATTTAGCATTCCCATAAACCATTAGACGGTCAAAAATATCTTTAATTGATTCCATCGCTACCTATGCTACTTATTATTTATTACTATAACAAACTTCTCCATGGGAACAGCTAATTGTACCTCCCTGGTGGCCACTTCAAGTGGAATAAGCCCTGCACGGTGCAACCTAAGATATGCTGAAAGGTCTTCAGCTTTGGGGATTTGATTAAAACTGTATTACATGAACATATCAGCAACCATTGCCAAAACAAAACACTAATTTAAAAAATCCTTCTGCTTTACTGCTTAACACAGTTGAAAGGAGCTTTGTGTGCATGTGTGCATGCATTTGTGTGTATGTGTATGTGGGGCTGTGTGTGTGAGAGAGAGAGAGACATGAGGAGTGGGAGCAGGAGGAGGGGTTGCATATGTTGTCTCTTTTGAAGACAGTCATATTTAATGGAAATAATGTGGCATTCTGTGGCATAATAAGGAAAAATAAAAG